>RJVU01075617.1:2794821-2831552 GCA_003731715.1 Anabarilius grahami | reverse complement strand
ATCTTTTTAAAATGAAATATGATATGATGCATGTGATATTTATTTTTTTCCTCAAAATCAAAATTTTACATAAAATAATAATAATTAAAGTTATGATGTAAAATTATGTAGGATATGTATTATTCTTTATTCCTTCTTTATTCAAATTTGTGACATTGATCATTTGAACTGCATTATATAAAAGGTCAGATGTTTTTGCTTCCATTGAAGCACAAAATGCTTTTTGGAGGATTTTCAAATATGCTGGATAATATAATTAAGTTTTTCATGCTGATAATATAGTTTAAAATGCTGCATGAAATTGTAGTAGAAAGCTAAAAAGAAGCATTTCTCAAACTTTACGACCCTGCTTTAGATTTTAGGTTGTGTCTGTTTTGTTTTGTTTTGTTTTGTTTTGTTTTGTTTTGTTTTGTTTTGTTTTGTTTTGTTTTGTTTTGTTTTGTTTTGTTTTGTTTTGTGTTTTGTGTTTTGTGTTTTGTGTTTTGATTTGTTTTGTTTTGTTTTGAGTGATGCGTCAGGAATGACAATGCAAATGTGTGTGCTTGTGTATGTGTAATAGAATTGGGAAAGAGAGAGAGAGAGAGAGAGAGAGAGAGAGAGAGAGAATGTCTGATCACTAGGCCTTCAATGACACATCATACTTTAGCCTTGATGGCAGCACATTTATCAACACATCTGCTGTCCTTGTACACCACACACATTCAGATAAACACACACTCACACATATCAACGGTGCCAGTGGCAAAGAGGCTCATAGAAGTACTATATGTATAATGTTTATACATTCTCTCTCTGTGTGTGTGTGTGTGTGTGTGGGCATGTTTTTGTGAAATATCAGGACACAAATGTATATAATGACATGGGTATGACATAGGTATTACAAGGAGAGGGTGACTTATGAGGACATTACCCATGTCCCCACTTTTCAAAAGGCTTATAAATCATACAGAATGAGTTTTTGTGAGAAAGTAAAAGTGTGCACAGTTTCCTGTGATGGTTAGGTTTAGGGGTAGGGGTAGTGTAGGGGGATAGAAAATACGGTTTGTACAGTATAAAAACCATTACGCCTATGGAATGTCCCCACATTTCACAAAAACAAACGTGTGTGTGTGTGTGTGTGTATAATATGTAAGGAATGATTGACAATGGGCCATTGAATTCTTAGAAAATAATGCACACCCGAGGTGGTAATGCGGCCACGACGCAAAGCGCTTATACTATGGTTATCACACCTCAAGACACTGTTCCGATGTTGTATTTCAAGACATTTTCAGGTTTTTGTCCTTAAAAACACTCTTGTGTGTGGGACTAATTTCTTACGAATCTCATCCCAAGCCTCCGTTGCTATTTCCAAAACGTCATTTCAGAACTAGTAACAGAGGCTTTGAGCCTTGATAGCAGACTAATACAGTTGATATTGTTATTAACGCAGAGAGAGAGAGAGAGAGAGAGAATAAGCAGCATATGTGAATTAGCCTACCTGAGTGTCTGTGCCTCTCTCACGGCAGCACTGTCTCTACTAATAGCGAAACGAAAGTATAAGTTTATCTACCTCAAGAATTTCAGTTATTACCTATTACCATTTTACTGATTGGTCAGCACTGCTCTGATGAATTAAACGTTTCTGTGCGAGTATGTGTCCATACTAACGTTATACAGTATGTGTGTACTTTGAAAGTGAGAGAGAGAGAGAGAGAGAGAGAGAGAGTATCTGTATGTATGTCAGTATGTGCTTTCAGGACACAATAAAACGTATTTTGTGGCAAAAACAATGACACTAATTTATAATTTTCATCCTATAGTTTACTATATTTATTTGCTTGGTCGGTGTCATTGTGGGTTTTGTTTCTTTTGTGGTTCTAGGCTGTAGGACCTATTAAAATAACTGAAATCATTTGGCGAAGTGATATGGAACTGTAATGCAGTCAAGACCTGCCTAGAACTACTTTAGCCGTGCGTTTCCATGAAAATAATTGCACACCTTAGAACGATGATCAACCAATCAGATTTGAGCATTCAACAGCCCCGTAGTATTATATACACACACATACAGAAAAGGAAATGTAGAAACATTTTTCACTCAGAAATTGCTATTACAAGGAAAATTTGAGTAACACATTGAATTAAGTAGAAAGACTGAAATAGTGTTTTCTTGTAAAACATACTCCAATAATCGTTATTGTTATATTTTTTTTTTCAGAATTTCTTTTATTTTTACAGTGTACATACACGCATACGTCTCATGTTCCTATTCCATGCTCATCTTTTCCCAGTTCGCCTTTTTCATATTTCACATCTCTTCCTGGCAGCATGACCGTTCCAGCTGTGGCTCCACCTCTTTATGTGTCCCTGGGCCCTCACTAATCCATCCTGCTCTCTGTCTGTCTCTCCTCTTCGTTGTCTTTCTCTGTCCATTCCTGTGTACTCCCACTGGGAAGTGTTTTTAATTAGGGACCATGACTGCGTTGCTGGACATTATTAGTGCAGTTTCCTACAATTCACAAAGAGTTGATAACTGACTGGGGAGTGAGGCTGTGTTTTATCCCAGAGCTGTGAACAGGTTTGATGTCCTGTTGCTCTATTAATTCAAAGATGAGGAAGCAGTAGGAAGTTTCTCCCTGTCCATCTCTCTCTTCCTCCTGTTGTGTAGTTCCACAGAACGTGAAATACAATTCTATAACTTTTTGTGTGCTGAATGGAGAAAGTGGGACAATAGGTGTAGGGTAAAATGTAGAATTTTTACACATTGTGTACAAACAATTAAATCAGGTTCTATGACCAATAATAATAATAATAATAATAATAAACAAAACAAAGCAATATCCTAGAGCCCAATCTCCCAGCTTTGATAAGTAAGAAGTGACAGACTTTATTTCATGGTGTATTTAATATTGTATTTGGATCATTCCTACAGTGCCTACATTTTCAATTCCCCATCGAATGTGTCTTAATATATTAAATAAAATATTAAATGTAAATTTTAATGATTTTAAATCAAAATGATGTTCAGTAATAATACCACAATTAACTGAACATATGAGTGAATTTTAAATCATTTCTCCAAATTGGTTTGCATTAGGGATTTGTGCCACGACTAATTTCCGTAACGTTTAAATGGAAATTCTGTAACCGACAAGTCCACTGGTCTAAGAAACCCCTAGAAGACAGTCAAAAAAAGTCTATCCATTTGAAATAGCCTATTTGTATAACATCAAATCCCATACAGAATGCTGCTAAAAAATAGTTCATATATATGCGCGATGCTTGATTTGCATTAAGATCATTGTTCATTAACTTAACCTACTTTAACATTGTACAGTAATGTTCACTTAATTACCGTTAACCTATATGATTCAGTGGGAAGTGCAGGACCATAAAGTACAAACTCAATATTATAAACAGAATTCCTCAAAAAAAAAGTTAGTTAACATTAGTCAGCACATGTCAAGGTATTGTTCTATGTTATCACAGCCATTGCTTGCACTGTATTTGAACCTGCTTCTTATGTATGGAAAGTATCTGTACACATGACAGGCGGCAAAATCGCAAGAAAATCTTGACATGCATTGGCAAATATACATTATTTGAGGGTATTCCATATGTTAGAATATTGATATATGAGCTGTTGTGGTCAAGTAAGTTTCATTCATAATGTTTCCCCTTTAAACTGGTATAAAATTTCGTATCGGTACTGTCCCTCATAACCGGTAGTAAAACAAGCCTATAAGCAAGCTTAATTGGTATATGCATTTGGACAAATTCTATACAAAACTGTTTCCTTCTAAGCCAAAATACTCCCTCACTTTGTTTGTCTTCCGCTGCAAGTGCACAGAGAAAACAAACACGGTCTGAGGTGAAATTAAATGATTTTGTTTTCCACTCCTGAATAATGTAATACTTTTAAAATGCCTTTGTAAAAACATAAAGCAAAACATAAATGTGCATTTTCTTTAAATGACTAGCATTTCCATTGTCGACTAAGCACATTGTTTAGTCAACTAGTCTTGCACATCCCTAGTTTGCATGGATTTTGCAATTTTTGCCACGTCCCCAACAGGCCACTTATTAAGAAATATTCCAGAGCCCAATGTTTCAACATTCCTGTCCTCACTATCACTTCCTATCCTGCCATTTGCAGTATCCCTTGATGACATCATCCACCAGAAAGGTATATCATTTTGGAGGGAAACAAAATGCAGCATAAACATCAATGAGTATTAGCAATTGATATAATTAATTCTATGATGACAGTGAACAATGGATTTAATTAATTCTATGATGATGTGTAATTAATTCAGTTATAATGATAATATAGTTGAAGCATTTGGGCTTTAGTAGAGCATATTTTTGAAAATCTGGTCTAGAGGTATCCCTTTTGTAGAAATAAAACACAAAGCATATTCTTTTTTCCCCAAAAAATTAAAAAAGTTAAAAATTATAGTTACTGCATAACAACATTGACCCATTTCCTGTTGCTTTTCCTATATAAAAAGCACATAAATGATTCAATACAGTTATCTTTTTTATGGGAATTCATTACATATGAATTTAATGTTTCATATATTGATTTTTTTCTGTTTTCGGTGCAATAAAATGGGGGTAAAAAAATAAAAATAAATCAATATATGAAACAGAAAAATAAAAGATTTATGTGAGTTAGAAGTAAATACACAAGTCTTGTTTTCATCTCTGTGTGTGTAACATTCTCAAATGCCAATTGTGATTGATAATAAAATCGTTACTTTAATTAAATAGAGAACCGTTCCTCTGGCTGAGCTTTTCTCTCTCTTCATTTGTAAGACAACAGCAGGTCGAGCCCCCTTGTCAGATGGTGTTGCCGATACAAGAAGAGAGTGACCTCTGGCCCCTTAAATGAGAACAAACTATTAGAGGTGGGGAGAGTTAGGCTCCATTTGCATAACACAGCATGCAGTGTTTGTGTTCGTTAACATTGTGGCATAATGAGAATATCAAACAAAAGGCAAATTAATAGATCATATCACGCAACCAACTGCTGATTGATGCTACTGCAATCAAAAGTGTTTGTTTGTGTGAGTGAGAGAGATATGTGTGTAGGAAAGAATTTCCTATTTGTGCATTTACTGTAAATCATTTTCTCACTCTTTAAACAGATATTATTAAGATTATTAATTGTTATACTGGTGTCTTGATGTCACTCTTCAGTCGTTTGCTCACCATAACCTCACCCTCATGGGAAAAATCCCATTATGCATATTTGATTCTGTCATATTGCATGTTTTATGTAATTTCACAGCGTGGGAGGTGTATGCATCTTTATCATTGGTGTAGAGAGGATTTGACCTGCTTCCTCTGAAGGGCATGAATATTGCATTATCATAAATAAGCATCAATCACTGTCTTCACGATTGGAGAAATCACTACATACATAATCACATGCTCTAGGGTCTTTAAACACGCAGCAGACATAGAGACACACGTGCACACATTCAGATCACTTATGTGCTAATAGCATATATGATGATGATGTGCATTTCAGATAGCAGCTGGAATGTGGCCATTGTTTGGATGTAGGCCATTGTAGGATTTTGTAAGAGAAGACAATACACCATTGGCTACACTCTGCATATGTCAGGGTACTAATTCATATTTGTAAAATAGAAAACTTGATGTGCAATATGGTTTCTCTTGCATCATTTATCTTGTTGAGCAAGCTACTTTTAAACTTTTGCTCACCAAGCTTACTTATAATTTAGTTAAAAATAATCAAGCAATTGGAAATAGTTAGCTTTCCTACAGGCTACGGACAAAAAGTAACAAACTGCATTGAAGCTGCTTAAGGGGATGATTATGATAATTATCCAATGATATAATATATAATTTAATCTGAGCCACATTTTCCTTGCATGGAAATATAAATGAATCTTAGCATTAAAGGGGCTATATGTATGAATTTTCATGTATTAATCACTTTTTTATATTGCCAATGTGTGAACAGCTTGTAACGAAACTTGTAGACTGATTGTTATTTGAAGGACTTGGGACATTTTTGCCAGGAAAATCTAAAGGATGTGACGTTTACGCGTGCTCCTGAGGGCCTCTCATCTGTTTTATGATGCATGAAACAAATGCTTAGGCAATGTTCAGGATAATGCCAAAATAGCCATTCTGTACTGGAAAGTCAATGTGTCATGCAAAGAAAAGGGATTAATTCAAACTGTAGTCTCATATCAAATGCAGATCTATATAGTCTAAAGCCTCAAATATAGGCCTACTTTATAATCAAAGTATCAGAACAGTGTAATTTTAATTACCTAATCTGTAGACACGATGCTGGTGAATTGCAAAGCTTGTGCAAACATATCCATTGTATCGAATCGGGACTCATGGTAAGATCCAATTGCAAGATGAGAGCATGGCTTTTATTAGATGAGAGCATGGTCGTACAGGCAGGGTCAAACAGGAGCAAACAGGAACAGCAGGGGACAAGCAGAATCGTGGTCAGGGTACAGGCAGTAGATCGAGGCAGGCAGATATCATTCACAGTCCAAGAAACAATACACAGTCCAAAGGTATGCAGCAGAGAATCATAAACGGGTAACCAGACAGGATCGGAAACAGACAGGCAGACAGGATATAAACGCTCGGAATTATAACAGAGTTAACAAGACTTTGCGATGAGGTGGTGTGTGCGTAAGTCCTTTATAGTCCAAGTGATGTGCAAAGCTGTATGTGGCGACAGGTGATTGGTGTGGAGTGTGAGCATGTGACTGGCTGGGAGGATGATGGGAATTGGAGTCCGGGAAGTGACAGGAACTGACGGTGAATGTGACATCCATATTGCTATGATCAAATGCTTTCTTAACTGCTGCTTTCTAACAAGCTGTTATTTTTGTTGTGTGTTTATGTTGTTTTTGAGACAAAAGCGCACAGACCTTTTACACTCTGAAGTAGTCACGATTCGCCTTTTACAAAGTAACATGCTCTAAACACACCTCTTAAGCAGAATAATGTAAGTGGATTATTTTTGTAATCGCGCCTTCAAAATCGTGGCATCTGTAATCGTAATTAGAAATTCAATTAACTGTGCAGCCCTAATACAAAGTATGCACAGTTAGCAAAGTTTTGGCTGTGCACGTACAGTACACTCAAACTATGCTATTGTTGAAATGATATCACACTAGTATCAGCAGAGTCCCTTTAAGGCAAGTAATTTCACTTGGCGTCCATCTTTGAAACACCTCTCGGGCAGCTATTTCAGTCATGCAAGTACAGCTCCTATCTCTTTGAAACATCAAACTCTACAAAGTTTCTATACGCTCAAATCATGACCAAAAAAAAAAAAAAAAAAACTTGACGACTTTACTTGAACTTGACTTGACTTTACTTACAGTACATGACTGTGAACTTAATGGCTTTAGTGAGGGAAATAACTACAATCCCATGTAGCATTGAGAATTACATTAATTATAAACGATGGAGAAATATAAAACTATTAATCAATTTTTTTGATTATATATTGAAACCATATATTCTAAGTTTATTTCAAAATATGCATATTTTTCACCACATATTCAGCTGTTAAACACAATTATAATTATTTAAATTGAAATAATGTGAATGGATGGCTTTAATAATAGCATATCCCATCGATTAACAACCTTGGAACTCACAGTAAGTCTGTCTTTAAAGGTTTATAAGTTATTGTTAAAAATCAATTTCCCTACATAGCAATGGAGTTTTTACTTCTGATACCTAATGCTGTTGCACTCTATCTATATGGACCAAACCATATGACGTGAGACTATTCTCCAACACTACACCCCCAGATGTACTCACACTAAATTTATAGAGAAAATGAGGTGAAGAATTATGCTTTCTCTGACAGCACTGGGAACGCAATCTGCATCATCATTTATTGAATGTGCACGTGGACACCGTGTTCAACACTGTCGGATATGAAAGCCTGTGTAACGGGACTAGGTGAGCAGATAAATTATGTAAATGTTGTAATGAATGGTTTGCCTGCATACACTCTTCCTCTTTGTAACGCACACACACAGTCTCTGAGTTATGAGGTTCAGGTTAACTTGAAGGTTTTACTCACATAAACAAATCTCTTGTGTGCTTATGAGTTTTTGCATGTCTGACATCCTCTGCTCTGTGATGCATTCGTGTAGGTCAGTGTGAGACAGGTTTTTTTTTTTTTTTTTTTTTTTTTTTTTTTTTTTTTTTTNTTTTTTTTTTTTTTTTTTTTCATCTTGTATTTTGTATACATTAGCCCTGTTCCAAAAACCTAGTGAACTTCCCTGCTGTCTGTAACCTACATAGAGTGTTATCCCTTAAAGGGATAGTTCACCCTAAAATGAATATTCTGTCATTTACCAAATATCTTCTTTTGTGTTCCACACAAGAAAGTCATACAGGTTTTATTTCAACATGAGGGTGAGGAATTGTTTACATAATCTTCATTTTAGGGTGAACTATTACACACAGAATGCGTTTTTCTATTCCAATGCACTACTTTTACATTGTTTTTCTATGTGAACATGCGTTAGACGGACGTGTATGACCGCTGTGCTTGCGTCTTTCATCTTTTGCAGCATCTCGCGCATGACACAGCATTCTAAAAACACACCACTCAAGTTAAAATCAGTTCAACTTTTAAAAAACTTGTCTCAAGACCACATCTCGTATTTTTGCTTCTTTTTTTTTCTTCTGTGTGAACGAGTCCTAAAGGTGATCTCCAGACTTGGCCAATCTGGTGTTTCGCCTGACCAACTGAAAATAAAACCCCTCTAAAATGAACAAAAATGCCCCCAAATTCATGATACGGGGCAAAAAATGCCCCTGCACAATTGAAATAAAATGATTAAGACTGCCACGATTAACATAAAATGTGATAAAATGAATAAAGTGTGTCAATTGTGGTCTTAAATTTAGATCTGCTCATATTGCATAAAATAATTAATGAATTGTCCTTGGCTTGTTTTGCCTATAGGCCAATTCACACTGCACCAGCACATGCCAGCCAATGCCGACAATTGCCAGATTACAGTACATTATTCTCAGACATTTCATGACCAGACAACACCAACAAGTGCCAACCAGTGTCAACAGACGGCGACGGGTAACACACTAATCTGATAAATCCAAACAAAGTGTTGCCGTTTGTTGAAATCTGCTATGCCATTTCTCCACACACAAAAACGTTTATAAGGTATTAATTGACATTAAAATCGTTATTATACCTTCAAGAAAAATAATCGACAATTTTTTCCCCCTGCTACACTGTTAAAAAGGGTTTCGCAGAGATGCCCTAGAAGAACTATTTTGTCTTAACCACTTTTTCCTTAAATAGCCTTTTTCCACTAATAAAGCATTTCTGCAATGTAGGGCCGTAACCACTATAGGCATTGAGGGAGACAAGTCCCCCCCAATAATTGGAAATAGCCAAATTGTATAGGCTGGTCTTAACAGCGCTCGTCAATGTCAAAACGATGGCCAATCAGATCAAAGAAGTCGGGGCTTACTATTCACTGAAAATGAGTGTGAATTCCAATGCGACACTTTTAGTTTTTACAGTGAAAGTGTGTGTGCGTGTTAAGATATAAGTAGCTAAATATTTAATATTTGACAACTGTTTTACAATTGATTTTTAACAACCCACAGTAACATACAGTGATGCAAACTACTCATTCTTTAATGGAATTTCTCCATTTTGAATTGAAAATATGCTATAATTTAGGCTAAATGTTGTCATTCATAACTGGATGTGACAAGACACATTTGTTTTGGTTACATTTTTGACATATTAGACATACAAGCAAGTTCAAGACATGGTTACGGCCTTGGTGCAATGGATAGGTTCCATGGATGTTAATGGATCTTCATGGAACCACAGATGCCAGTAAAGAACCTTTATGTTTACGAGTGTAAACAGCTTTGCTGGTGTGAGCAAGACTCCCAGCATGGCCAAGCTCATTTTTAGTTGATTTAGCTTGGAAGTCACCAGAAAAGTGTCTAAAACCCCTCAAAAACCAGCCCACAGACTAGCCTGATCTGGCTGGGAGACAATCTAATACCAACAAACCAGCCTAGGCTGGTTATCTGCATGGAAAGTCAGGTGTTTGTTGTGTAATTGTGGCTTCCCATCAGCTCATTTAGTTTTTGGAGGAGCATCATAATCTCAAGCATTTGATATGTTTGACCAATGTTTGACCTGTATCAAGATGATGACCCTTAAACTGTCCAAGGTCAGCAAATATCTGGTTTGAGTATCTTATCTGCAATCTTGACAAGTGACATTTTCACATCTAGGTCACATAGCTGCTCTACAGGAGAATGTGGTTGCAGCTGGCGAATTTATCTAATGAAGAGGTATGACAATTATTCAAAATATCATTTTGTTTGGAGAGCCGCTGCTCTAGTGCAGCAAAAATTAACTCCAATGTAGTGTATGACACTTCTCTAGAATGAGATACTCCTCAGTTGAGTGTGCATGTTTATGTATTTTGAGAAGGGTGAAGTGAGTGTGATTCCTTATATAAAGTGCTTTATGTCCTCTCTCTCACTCTCTTTCCTCCTCTCTGCCACGTTATGTGAAAAACACTAAACTAACTCAGCAGATAAACAGCTCCGGATCAAAACAACATCAATTTAGGGAGGAGTGAGAGGATAAGAGAAAGAAAGAGGGAGAAATGAGACACCCATCCAGCATTAATTCCATACCGAAGTAAAGGGAGTCCATTTTCAATCTAGTTCCATCATTACAGTACTTTTAAAATGTCTGGAATATCCCAACCATCACACAATGATTTTACAACATTGCACATTGCTGAATTTTAGTTGCAATAACACTTTCTGGAAAATAAATCTATATGTATGTGAATATGTGGCCAAATAATTTTAATAATATGAATAAAAGTATTTTAATAATATAAATTGTTTCATTAATTATGTATAAATCATTTAGTTGTGTATGAAAGAGATTTTGACAAGACCAATTTCACACTTGTGGGGAAAAACCAAACATTAAACTGACTACAGCATTGTGCACAAGAAGTTTTACAGGAAAGAAACCTTTACCTGTAACCTTTATGACAAATTATATCAATGACATATAAAAAAAAGTTATGAAAATAATATATGAGAGTCATAACATTTAAATGTAGGTTACCTACAGGTTAATTTAAAAAAATAAGACTAGAGTCCTGATAATATGTCAGTTATTCATATTTATTTGACATAATTTGAATTCAGAATGACAAATTATAAAGAAGAAGTATAAAAAGACTGAAATCCCATCTCTCATTTCATCCCTCTCTCTTTCGCTCACTATGATGGTTTTATGTTATCGTTAAGCCATTTACTTCAAAAGATGTATGTAGCAAACACATTTTGACGACAGCGTATGCCGTACCAGGTTGAACATTGTAATGAGGCTCTTAAAATGTGCTTCCAGTGTTATAAAAATGTTACTGCAATATTGTGAAAGCATGTATTTATCAAAAAAAGAAAGAGGCATCTGTTGTATTAAATATGTAAGATAAAACCATTATCACAACTTAAGATAAAAAGGGTTTTACAATGTAGTTATGCTAGCTGGGATCACCCATCAAAGTGTCAATTCATGTGTACAGTAAGTGTGTTTGTGTGTGCATGTGTATGTTGGGATTGTGTGGGTTACAGCTATGTTTGGCCTTCACACACATTAAAAATGGAATGGAATTATTTATGGTATGCAAAAGCCAACAGCTTGTGTTCCCTTGAGAGAACCTGAGTGTATCAAAGTAGAAAAGTGTTTAAACAGTATTTTTGGCCTATTTTAAATGTTCCGTTTATCAAAATACGACTTCGCCTTCACACAACTCAAGCATTATTTGTTATAGAAAAAGGAAATTGAAAAAAACAATAATGCAGAGAACAATCAGCCAACAATACAACATTAGTCAACAGTGAATTTGTTGATGACCCTCTCCTGACACTTCACAAATACAATCATTAATCTCTTACTTGCTCTTGAAGGTCACAAAGTCCCAGCTAGATTGGGTTGTATACTGGGAAGCATGCAAATTCAATTTTAAGCTAAGAAGTTATTAAAGCCCTCAAACCGAATACTATATTGCTTGGCCCCTATCTGTCACTACCTTTTAGGATCAACCTATATCACCATTCTAGCCTTCCCAATAGAATAAACTATTATTCCATAAATGGGAAAACATTGATAATAAATACCTTCCCCAGCTTGTCACCCCACATTTTACACTGGTACCAATCTCGACTGGTATTACCATGATTCGGGAAAACTATTTAGTGCTTCCTGTAAAAGCGGTATCTTCCCAACTACTGGTTTCAGATGTCTGCTGTGTTTGTTTGTCGCTATTATGTCATGCACAATCCACCGGTGAAGGTCACCCATGCTCTTCTCGATGGGGAGTTTGTACTGAATCCTTCGTCTACCTTTGGGGGTCTGCAGTGAATACCTGTAGTCTGACGTATGTCTTCGCCGTCCAGTCAACAGCCTCTGTGCCAGGTGGACAGACGTGATACAAAGCCTCACTGCCAAGTTCTTTGCAGACATCCACCCCACAGTGGTAAACAGGTGGCAAATTTTAGTCAATCCTGCAGTCACCAGGACCTCCTGCAGGAGTGCAGTAAGTGCAGGATTTGTGTAGCACTGGCTCCCACTTAATTCAAAGCACCTAGCCAAACCTGGCTGAAAAACTAAAGTGATAGGTGGGCTAACATGCATTTCTTTGTGAAAAGCCTTGTAGACCAGCTTAAAGTGGTCAAGATGGTTTTTGGAACATTATAACTTTTTCCCCCCACCACCATTTTGAATCCAGTCCAGAAGATCAACCATGTACTGTGGAACAACCTGGACTGCGCTTTCCTAAAACATTGTAAGCCTAAGTAGATTGTAGAGCTGCCAGTGATTTCTACAATCTGCTTAGGCTTTTGATGCTTTTGAGAAACACAGCCCTGGACTTGCTTGGACAGAAACCACCTTAAGCTGGTTTTAGCTGGATTTTTGGAAGTTTTCTTTAACAGAATACACTCTAAAAAATGGTTCTATATAGTACTAAAAGTGGTTCTTTGGCTCGTAATCATAGGGGAACCACTTTAAGTGCTGTATAGCACCAAATCGTGGTGCTTTAGTGGTTCTTCAGCGGTTCTTCACTGGTTCTTTGGGATGACTGAGGTGCTATATAGCACAGCTACTGTATACAGAACCTGTTAAGCCCCTGTATGGTTCTTCAGCGGTTCTTTGGGGTGGTTAAGGTGTTATATAGCACAACTGCCATACCAAGAACCTGTTAAGCCCCTTTAAAGGTTCTTTACAAGCCAAAGAACCACTGTTGGAGCTGTTTAGCACCATTTTTTTTTAAGAAAACAAATGCGATATGGCACCTCTTATGAGTTCTACATAGCACCATTTGACAAAGGTGCTGTAGAGCACCTTTAAAAAGTGGTTCCCCTATGATTACGAGTCAAGAACCACTTTTAGTGCTATATATATGGAGGTCTTTTCAAAATGAACACATCGGCTACAAAATAGTTTTGTATGAGAAACTGACCAAATGTAAGTCGTCTATCATTTATCTATTATATTATGCTATTATGTGCTCTATACTCCAAGACAGCACTGTGTGGGTAACAAAATGAAATTTAATTATTATTATTCACTGACAATTTTCCCATTCAGTGAGCTGTTAATGTAAGAACTGCTGTGACCATATCTTTGAGCCAGTGAACTGAAATTTATGAACAAAATCAGTACAATTTGTTAACCAATTCATCTGGTTTATTGAAAAGAACTGGCTCAAAAGAAAGATTTGTTTATTGATCCGTTTAAGTCTGTTCACCACAAAGCTATTATGTACACTTTTAAAAAAAAAAAATTTTATTTATTTTTGCTGAAGTCGCTTAGCTATCTAATGGAAAAGTGTGAAGATTCTTCAAAGAATTGTCCTTTTGAGTTTTATGGAAATTAACAACACAAAGGGTTTTGGAACAAAATGAGGGTAAGAACAGTCAGTAATGTCAGTTTTTCAGTTTCGGTTGAGCTATTTCAGTTGAGAATTGCACTGTTGTTTCTAAAAAAAGAAGTGCAGTGAGAAGGATGTGGGCATCAGCATATTTAGCATAGACAGCACTTTTCTTTATAACAGTTAGCCAGAAAACGTCTATGTTCAGCGACATCTTAAAGAGCGTGCACTGATTCTGTCAGTGAATGAGATTTACACATGCATCTGTCGCTTACCCGCTCTGAGCTGGGCCTAAACCTCCCTACCTCACCCTGTCTTAATACCCTCCTTTTACAGGCTGCTCTGCTGTCCCATTGATTTCACGTCTTTCAGTAAAGCTTTGGCTGCACGCCTTTCTGTTCACCTGATTACATCTAGACCCAACCCTACATTCATAACACGGACACACATACATGCACTTGCTGAATCCATGACTTGGCGAAGGTCACATTGGGTTTGTTTGCACAGGCTGCTGTATTCCTTTCTAAGTAAAGCTCAATCAAAAAAGCGTAGCGAGGGAATGAACAAACAACAAGATGAACTATTGAACAACAGAACACGCTATTTGATTGGCTGTGTGTGTGTGTGTATGTATCTGTTTGTAGCCATCTGGCTTCCCTTGAATGAACAAAGATGAGGATTCCTAAAACACTTTATCTTTTTAAAACGCTTTGTGCATGCCTCTTTCTCACCTGGTGTGCACACATACAAACAACAATTTCGATAGCTGGCAGTTCAAACAATTGCAGTGTCTGTAGGTAACAAAACCGTTACTATCATGCTATCTTATCGTTAAGTTCTTGAGCTATGTCCTTTTGCCTCTTTGTCTTGGACTCGCTTGGTTTCTTATCTGAGCACTAACTCATGACTGCAGACTTCCAGGACTTAATGGAGAGTTCTGGAAATCAGTGGCTGCATGGGAAACCTGGCTTCCACTAAAATTTCATCAAAATGTGGCAATCATGCATGACAAAATCTTTATATATGTATCTTGCATTTCAATATTCTAGTGAATGAGTGTCTAAAATGTCAACCCTGCGCCTTCCATCTCTAAAGTGCAAGATCCTATCCTCCTTTCCTCTGCAATTTTTATGGTACTTTATTCTGTGCCTGAATAGAAATAACAGAAAAAACAAACAAAAAAAAACAGTTCTTTATTTGTTCTTAATAAAAAAAGTTAATGTCTTTTAAATGGCATATCACACTATATTTCCAAAGCTGAAAATGGTAAAATTAAATGTATAATATTCTTTAGGTTTTAAGTTAGCCTTTGATTAGCAAGCCAACAGCTTAGTCTACATGATCAGGCATTGAGGAAAGGGAATATATTTTTATTATTTATTTATTTATTTTTTTCCTTTTTAGGATTTATTTATTAACATTTATATCTTCAAGATACCAACTGAATGCTGCCCACTGAATTAAATATGTAGCATGATGAGATCATTTGACAATAACGTGACACCATACAGTGGAATAATGCTCATGTACATGCTAAATATAAAAAAAAAAAAGAAAAGAAGAAAGAAATAGTAGGCAGTGTACAGTGTATGTGGCAACAGTATTCAGTAACTATTAGGATAGTATTCCATTTTAGCCTAAGCTAGATATATGTTAGCTGATGTATGTTATGGCACATTTCAGCTAAATTCAGAATGGCATACTAGCATACTACTTATATTATATACAAATACGGCAGAAATATTAAAGGTGCAGTCACAAAAGATCCATTGTCCACTGTTGTGTAGTAATGCATGAAGCACTGCTTACAGAGAAGTCACTTTCATACCAAGCTGCTTTATGGTTAATGTAACAAGTACAAAGATCTGCCCTAATGTGAAATTCCCTATTGAGCTGACTGAGCAATGGTAAATATGACAGCATCCTCGGCATGAAATAAATGATATGGATGATGGATAGTAATTATTTGTAATAAACAACATTCCTTTAATATTCCATTAAAAAAATGGTAGTGCTATTTTGAATTTAAAGGGTTAGTTCACCCAAAAATTAAAATTCTGTCATTAATTACTTACCCTCATGTCGTTCCAAACCTGACCTTTGTTCATCTTCGGAACACAAATTAAGATGTTTTTGATGAAATCCGAGAGGTATATGACTCGTCCATAGACAGCAATATAATCAAGGTCCAGATAATTCAAGGTCCAGAAAGGTACTAAATACATCGTTAAAACCGTTGATGTGACTGCAGTGGTTCAACCTTAATTTTATGAAGCAATGAGAATACTTTTTGTGTGCAAAAATAACAACTTTATTCAACAATATCTTCTCGTCTGTGTCATTCTCATACGTTGTTTACGTCCAGCGCTTCCAGGTTCTACGTCAGAATGCCGACTCTTTATTGGCCGGCTCCTGCGTCAGCATCACACGCATGCGTCGTGCTGCTCACGTGATCAGCTTTGGTCAATACTGAGCCGGCATTCGGACGTAAACATGGAAGCCTTCATTGTGCTTAATGCATCAACTGCAGAAGGATAATGACAGGGAAGAGAAGAGATTGTTGAATAAAGTCGTTATTTTTGTTTTGTTTTTGCTCGCAGAAATTTTTCTTGTCGCTTCATAAAATTAAGGTTGAACCACTGTAGTATTAGTCACGTCGACTGTTTTAACGATGTCTTTAGTACCTTTCTGGACCTTGAAAATGTTGATTATATTGCTGTCTATGGGCGAGTCATATACAGTACATCTTGGATTTCATCAAAAATATATTAATTTGTGTTCAGAAGAAGAACAAAGGTCTCACGGGTGTGGAACGACATAAGGGTGAGTAATTAATGACAGAATTTTAATTTTTGGGTGAACTAACCCTTTAACATTAATTAATCTTGTCTCTTGATAACTGACCAAAACTAGGACTTGGTAGTAAAGTATAGAAGTATTGTCTGTGAGTAATATTGTAGAAGCAAAAATACGCTAGATGCTAGAACACATTTTGCCATTGATAAGTGACATCTGTGCTTCCCCAATCTTGAGAAACACCAGCCGCTGCTGTTGGAAATCAACTTAGTCTCATTAATACTGCATGAAGGCATGAAGGACTTTTCTGTTTTGCCTCTTGAGGTTCCTTGTTTTGACAGCATGTCCCTGCACTAGGCCAGAACCCTTTCAGCCACCCTGTTCCGAATAAGGTCAAACTGTACCATACAGTGCATCTGTGAAGCAAGACCTTTTAGAAAGCATCATGGTTTGAGCTGCGTGAACTTTACGTTGTTTTGATATTTCAGAATAGTTTGACAGACTAAGGTAATGCATATCTTTACTTTGGGCTTGTACTACAACACAGCATTTGCTTTTAAGCAATTAAACCTTTAATGTACATTTGAGCTATTCACTCACGGGGTTTAGTTCAAAAAGAAAAATGCCTGAGGCTGTTTTTGTTGTGCAGCAACGATGCACACAGAATTGTTGTGTGTTCGGATACTGAAGTGTGTGAACCTGAAATTATTCACAGCTGTGGCAGGTGGCCTCTCCTGGAGTAGTGATGTTTACCTCTGTTATGGGAGTTTGGATTTAAGTTAATGCCACCAAGCTTCTCCCTTAGCTTGGAGAAACAGAGTGGAGATCTATCATGTGTCAGGCGGACGGCATATTTGATTGACAGGCCGGCAAGAGGGTGAAGCTTGTCAGCACTAGGCATTTCAGGCAGTTACTAAGACTTATGCTGTCACAGATACCATCACAAACAGGCCTGGGAAAAGAGTCAGTTGACCTGGGTGATGTGGTTGTCGGGTAATGTCAGCTAACGAACTTGCGACAATCGGGACACTTGAAAGTTCTTGTAGTTCAGTCTGGGCCCATATGTAGGCTTTTTTTTTTTTTATTACCCTTCATAGTTGTCACACAATGCTGTGCTGGCATATTTTGCATTAGCATTCTCTTTTTTTCCAGCTTGTGGTCCCTGTCCCTTAGCAGCCTCTAAAATAGAAGCCTAATTAGCTTCCCCAGGTAGTGAAGAGAGAACAGAAGACAATATCTGGCTCCTTGTCAACACACATGGCGCCGAGTGCACAAATAAAGCAGCATGCGAGGGTGGGTGGCTATAGGGAGGAGAAACCCACTGTTTAAACATCAGGGTGCTTCTGCCAGAAAACTCCAATTTTGGCTCGTCATACTGGGTCACACGGGGAAAACTCGGGCACTGGTCCCTCCAGGCTCGATGCATGGCTGCAGGTAGCAACAGCCTGGTGGAGTACTTGTGAATTTTCCCCTAGTTAAGTTGGACTCACTTTTTGCGCTTTGGCAGTGCTGCACAAAACAGGCGGGACAATTGGGGGATGTTGTATCCCCTCTTGAGTGGCAGGATGTTCAGGTATTTGTTGGAAGCCCCCTGCGTATGGTGAGAGACCATGAAACATATTTTCCCAATGCATTTTGTTCTCTCTTACCTCACAGGAGATGTCCTGGCAGCTCTGAAATGTAAATCCTTGTAGGAAACTTCACTTGTGTCATCCACCCACCATCAGGAATTGTTTTTGTTTTCTACCAGCACACGCTATTGCAAAAAAAAAAAAAAAGATTAGCACTTTCGTCTAGCCCATTAAAGATATCTAATTATGGTCACCCATAGGTGCATAGAGTATCAAGTCTTGCTTAAATACAACAGTAATACATTTAATACATTTGTAAAGAACAAATACATGTCTACACATTCAATTATTTAGCAACATTAAAAAAAAAAAAAAAACATTAAAAGATTAGTTCACTTTAAAATGAAAATTACCTCAAGAATGACTCACCCTCAAGCCATTTTAGGTGTATATTCTTCTTTCTGATGAACACAATCAGAGTTATATTAATAAATATCCTGATGCATCTAAGCTTTATAATGGCAGTGAACAGGGCCAACGAGTTTGAAGCTCAAGAAAGTGCATCCATCCACCATAAACGTACTCCACACGGTTCCGGGGGATTAATAAAGGCCTTCTGAAGCGAAGAGATGTTTATGTAAGAAAAATATCCATATTTAACAAGTTATGAAGTAAAATATCTAGCCTCTGCCAGACTGCCATCTGTATTCAACTTATGAAGAAAATGTAACGCCTCTTGCAGGTCAAACTGGTTACGCTACGTCCTACGCCTTCCGTATTCAAATTACAGAAAAAGTAAAAAGTAAAACTTCTTTTTTTTCAGAAGTTGAATACAGAAGGCAGTCTGGCGGAAGCTAGATATTTTACTTTATAACTTGTTAAATATGGATATTTTCTTACGCAAATGCATCGCTTTAAGTGTTCGTGATGCAGCATATCAGATCACGTAAGTATGGTAATTATTTTTATGAATGTTTACATTTGATTCTGAATGAGTTTGATAATGCTCCGTGACTAATTCTACACTGTTGGAGAGATTTATAAAGAATGAAGATGCGTTTATGAATTATACAGACTGCAAGTGTTTAAAAATGAAAATAATGACATGGCTCTGGTCTCCGTGAAAACAGTAAGAAACAATGTTAATTTTAACCACATTTAACAGCAACATGCTAACTAAACATTTAGAAAGACATTTTACAAATATCCCTAAATATATCATGATATCATGAACAGTTATTATCGCTCCATCTGCCATTTTCGCTATTGTCACTGCTTGCATGCTTCACAATACCTGCATAACTTCTGATGACTCGGCTGTGCAGCTCCACGACGTTAATACTGGCTTGTCTAATGCTTAGAACATGGGCTAGCACAGTGGTTCCCAAACTGGGGTACAAAAGGGGGCACGCGAACAAAATGCTGAGTAGTTCATTTAATTCTACCTTAAAATAATATTAAAATCAAGGATGTATTTCTAATTGCCAAAATTTCTTAAATCCAGTACATTTAATCAAATTATCTTATCATTTGCAGTTAAAAACGTATGTATCCACACAAGCAGCATGCACGATAGATTGCTTGCAGTCTGCTGCCTTAAATCGAGCTAAATTACTGTCGTTCTCGACAATGCACCTTTGTAAAAGTGGGGATTTAGCACTTACTCGCATGAAGAACAAATATAGACAGTGGATTCATTTCAATTTAAGACTCAAACTTTCTCAGATACAAAAACATACCTTGTGTGAGTTCTTGTATTTAATGATGATAACAAGCAAGAATGCAATTGTTCCCAAATATCTACATGACTGCAAACGTGACATTATTATACAATAGGTCAAAAAACAAAACGTACATTTTAAACACAGTACTGTCAGTATTTACTCTATTTTGCAATGAAGTAATAGTTCTAACGAAAACCACTGCAGAACTACAACACACGACTGTGTTTTGCGAACAATTCTGCGGCTTTGAAAGAATCGTGAGAGTCAATGATTCATTCACAGCCACTTGCTTCGTTACTGAATGAACTCGATGACTCACTCATAAAAACAGTGACTTGCTGCCACCTACTGGCGGTTTTAGTTTAATATTTAAAAGTTTTACCAGCATTGCATATTTCTCTATTGAACATTTTTTATTTAAAACATTCTTTACTTTATGAAGTTATTCATAAAGGTAAAAAAAAATGCACTGGAAAATCAATTTAGGGGGCAAATAATGGTAATTAATGGTAAAGGTGTGACTGCAGTCGAAGTGGAAGAGAAGGGGGTACGCAGAAGGATGGTAATTACTTCAGGGGGTACTCCAAGCTAAAAAGTTTGGGAACCACTGGGCTAGCATATGCAAATATTGGGGGTGTACATACCGGTATTAATGATCCTGACTGACACAGTCGGTGTTATGTTGAGATTCGCCTGTTTTTCCGTGGTGTTTTTCACGCACAAGATTTACATATGGAGGTGAAAACAATGGTGTTTGAGACTCACTGTATGTCATTTCCATGTACAGAACTCTTATTATCCAACTATGCCATGGTAAATTCAATTTTAAATTCTGGGGCACCTTTAAATGCGATGAGCTTGTAATCACGATTTCAGAAGTGGGAATTATCACATTTCCGATAGCATATGAAGGCAGCATTAATTATGTTGTGAACTTTTATAAATGTCTGAGTTGTGCACCTGTTGAACACCATAAAAACATCCTTTAAATTAATTCATTTAAAATTGCTTGATATTAAGAGAGAACATTATCTTAAATTAAATTTCTTTTTCATAGCCTATATATCACTGCAGGAATGTGTCCTAAAACAGTAGTTAGCATTTTAGCACTTCCTGTTTCATCATATACAAGCCAGTGGGCTTTTTAAATGCGATTTTGGTTAAATGCCTGAAATTAGGTCTGTGGTTAACACACACTCAAGATAGTTTCTTATTTTATTCTACGACATAAAATACTAGTAATACCCCACTTGTGATTTTTTTAGTTTTTTTATTGAAACTTGACAATTTGCTGTTCTTTAGCATCTGAAACCGTTTGTCTTACAATATTCTCTCAAAACATCAATATCTTATTCAGTTTTGCTTCTCATGTAAATGTAAGTACTTTTTAGATTTTTAGAAACAACACAAAGTCATCAATGTAAGCATTTAAGCATTGTGTGTGATTTCACCAAAAAGCAATGGCGTATTTTTATCCAGATGCTCCCCAAAAGTCTCACGCTGAAGCAAAAATGAAGAGAAAATCACACCATCAGTCTTACTAATGTATGTTTTCCTACCGGATGATTTAGTGTTTTCCTTGCTGTGATTTCATGTGACGCGTGCCACAAATACACGCAGCTGTCAGATCCATCCTCATCCTCCTACTCGGATGACGAGGGATCGTCGTGGAAAGCTTTGAGCGTTCAGGCGGCTAATGTTTTAACTGCACGGCGCTCACTCGTGAAACGTACGCCATGAAAGATGTCATAATTGTGCCTGGATTGCACAAGACACCTGCTCCGTTTTCCTCGCCTAGTCCAAGCTTTCAAATCTAATACACAACATTTCAGACTGAAGTGGTAGCGCGACACGACCAAACGTGCATCTAAAAGGGTTGACAAACTGCGTTAGACTCGAAGTCTTGGCACTGGTGTTCGGTTCTAGTAGAAGGCACTAATTAAAAGTGTAAGATGTTGATTAAGATTGAGCTTGCTATGGAGATACCCTTGAGGGAACCTCAAAAAGAGCTGAACGTGAAGTAAAGGGAGCAGATTAAAAACAGAGGGGCTTTTCTTTAGAAAGATTGTCGCCCCTGTTTATGCAGTGCTAGAACTGTCGATACCTCTGCCTTGATTCACTTTTGAAAAGCCAGAGAGCTTGTACAGAGATGGCAACATTTAATTAGCTGCAAATCTGTGCTGTCTGCTGCCTGGCATTAAATTACATCCCTGACTGATATGACCTTTTTAAATGATGTATCGATTTGTTAATACTGCTTAGCATTAGCGCCTGGGTGACACGACGTCGTCGCGCAAAATTGAAGTAATATTTGTGCTGGTATTGATTTAGTGAGAAGGCGGAAGACGATGTGATATTTTCGGGTCTGTTTGCTTAGTGGATTCTTCTTTCCTGCTGGGTTGACACATCACTGCATCCCTCCATCTCCCTCTCTTTCTTACACACACGCACATGCACCTTTTTCTGTTGTAATAATTAACTGAGGAAAGATGTGATTTTAATACTTGAAAATAAATGATCAAAAATAGAACAGAATATTACAGTGACATTAAACATATCATCCTTTATTGTCTTTTTTTATTCTTACTTTATTAATGGTCTTTTTTTAATGACAAAAATTACATTAGAATTAGAAAATGTAGTAAAACTGTATGAATTCCTGTACTTTCGGAGTATGTGCTGTATTGAATGAAGAATGATGAGGAACCTTCTTTAAGTATGCAGGTGTTGCAGAGCGTTGTCACAGTAGACCATTTAAAATTCGGTATGTTAATGACATCATTGTTTTGAGTTAGATTTTGAATCTGTTTCAGTCATTGAATATTTTACAGATTCACCACGTTGACCAACAGGCTGCTTAGTTTAAAAGAAACTTCTGTGTAAGCTGTGCTTCATTCATCTCTACACAATTGACAATTGACCTTTTTTGTCACCTGAAAGGCCCGTTCACATCAAGAACAATGGAGATTAAAGGGTTAGTTCATCCAAAAATGAAATTTCTGACATGAATTATGTCCCCTCATGTCGTTCCAAACCTTTAAGACCATCAAAAAATATATTTTTGATGAAATATTAGTTTTTATCTCCCATAGAAAGCAACAAAATTACCACTTTCAAGGTCCAGAAAAGTAGTAAAGACTTCGTTAAAATAGTCAACGTGACTACATTGGTTCAAAATTAATGTTATGAAACGACGAGAATACTCTGTGTGCGCAAAAACAAAACAAAAATAACGACTTTTTTCAACAATTTTTTCTCTACCTTGTCATTCTTCTATGCAGTTTACATTGAAGACACATTGCAGAGCTTCCATGTTCCATGTTTCTCCTGCGTCAGCAACACACGCATGCGTCGTGCTGCTCACGTGAACAGCGTCAGCCAATATTTAGACGGTGTTCTGGCGTAAAACCTGGAAGCATTCTTGTCGCTTCATAACATTAACGTTGAACCACTGTAGTCATGTTGCCTATTTTAACGATGTCCTTGAATGTGGTAATTTCGTTGGTTTCTATGAGAGATAAAAAAACTTCTTGTATTTCATCAAAAAATATCTTAATTTGTGTTCCAAAGATGAAAGTCTTGCAGGTTTGAAACGACATGAGGGTTTTTTTTTTTTTTTTTGAATGGATGTCAATGAAGGACATGCTTCTCTAGCCCATTTGATTTCCTGTTTGATCTCTGATTATGATTGCCTGTCAATGTTTTTATTATTAAACTGCTGAATAGAAAAAAATGTTCTGAATGTGATAACAATGTTTTTGTTTCTCTGTCAACAAAACGTAAAACTTAAATATAATTTTAAAAAAGTAAAAATATTTATATATATATATATATATATATAAAATAAATACTTAAGGCTGAAATTATCTACAAATCTAGATGGAGTAGTTGAGGCTGAATGAATTGCTGAAAGTAAAGGGAATTAAAAAATGTGTGTGAGGGTTTTTCAATAGAGTACTCCACTATATAAATTGCTGTATTCCATCTTTGTTTCTTCAGACTCCAAAATAGGAGTGTCTGGACTTTGAAGTCTCTGCAGACTGTGTCCCGATATAGTCTAGTGTATAACATCATTAGCAGGGCAGGTTAGCACAATCTGCTGGTGTATTGCTGGGATAGCAGGGTTTAAAACAGAGTGATAGGCTACTGTACATCCTTACAAAATGTGTGCGTGTGCGCGTGTGTGTGGATCAGCTTTGTAAGTAAGTAAGTAAGTAAAGTTTATTTATATAGCACATTTATCACAGCAGAGCTGACCAAAGTGCTGAACAGAGTCAAAGATAAACATAAACAAACATAAAATAAACAAAAGCAGATAATACCATAAAACAATGAAACAGACAAAATCCAATTAAAATGCCTGGGAATAAAGATATGTTTTCAACTTCATTTTAAAAGTTGTAATGGAAGGTGCAAGGCGAATGTCCAGTGGAAGTTGGTTCCAGAGACGGGGGGGCCGCAATAGAAAAAGCCCTATCACCCTTCGTTTTTAAACGTGAACGAGGGACAACCAAGAGAGCTCTATCAGAAGATCTTAAAGATCTGGAGGATGAAGAAGGAATAAGATGAGCTGAGAGATAAGATGGGGCTTGACCATTAAGAGCTTTAAAAACAAACAACAAAATTTTAAATTGAATTCTAAAATAGACAGGAAGCCAATGAAGAGAGGCTAAAATTGGTGTAATGTGCTCTGTTTTCTTTGCCCCGGTCAACAGTCTCGCAGCTGCATTGTGTACCATCTGTAAGCGTGCAATGGATGACTGAGGAAGACCCAGATATAATGAATTACAGTAGTCAAGGCGAGAGGTAATAAAAGCATGTATGACTTTTTCCAGGTCATTAAAAGTTAAAAATGATTTCAGTCTCGAAATGATACGTAACTGATAAAAACTGTTCTTGACAACTGTATTAATTTGCTTAGTTAAGCAAAGTTCAGAGTCCAGAATGACACCAAGATTCCTAACCTGGGAGGANCACTAAACTGAGGAGGAATAGATGAATTTACACAACGAGAGTAATGCCCCAGATGTTTTTCCATAACTGCAAAATTCTCAGTATGGACATTAAAAACAATAGGGCAGTGATCAGAGAAGGAGACATCTTCTATGTTTACAGCTTCTACAGCAACACCATTTGACATAATAAGGTCCAGTGTGTGACCATGGATATGAGTTGCTCCATTTATATGTTGCATAAAACCAAAAGATTCCAAAATATTACCAAATTCACTGACCAAGGGTCGACCTGGGCAGCACACATGTATATTAAAATCACCCAATAATAACAGCTGATCATATGATGGCATGATATGAGTTACAAATTCGCAAAACTCTCGTATGAAAGCACTGTCAACATAAGGTGGCCTATAAATAAGCGCACAGAACACTGCAGTGGAATCAAACTCAAGCACAATACATTGTGACTCAAATGATGCATAACTCCCGACAGAAACGGGACGTACGTTAAGGGTTTGTTTAAAAACCATGGCAACCCCACCGCCCTTGCCAGTACATCGTGGTGTACTAATAAAACTACAGCCCGGCGGACACAGTTCTTCAAAAACTGACAACTCACCGGCAGAGGCCCACGTCTCTGTCAGGAAAAGGATATCCAAGTTGCGACCAGTATAAAAGTCATTTAAAATATAAGTCTTGTTGCACACGGACCTAGCATTGACTAAGGCCATGTTGAGATGAGACTGTAGTTCCGGGTTCCGGTCCAGTCGAACAAAATCCAGTTGGCGAAGATTTAAACGTTCCACTCCTCTCCGGCGAAGTCGTAAACGCGGCAAAGCGGAGGTAGAAGAATCACCGAAGACTGGAAGATGAAAAGCATATATATACTCCCAAGAGCGTCGCGCCAGATTATGCCCCTCCAAATATGTTGTATCCAGGGAAAGCTGGGTTGAGAATTTTAAGGCGGAAGCAATCGCCCGTCTAATTCTCACTCGAACCCCGCCACGACAACCTCTCTTTCTGCGGCGTTTCCGCAGAGGATGAACACAGCAGGGTAACGTTAGTTGGAAAACGCACTCTGGCGCAGGTGGATTGGAAGAGGATTGAGAGCGAGAGTAGAGAACTGGGCAGTTTTCCAGGTAACCAGCTTCCATACAACATTTGATGTTAAATAGGGCTTGGCGATCGTAGGTCAGCACTGAGTCTACATGATACCAGTGCAACACCACACAGAGAACAAACAGTACAGGTAACGTTACTACAGACTGAAACACACAAGACAGACGGCATGCCGAGTGCACTGGCGCCATCTTGGATATGTCAATCATGGATATGTCATCTTGGATATGTCAATCATTGTATGACTCATAGCTCCATTTATAAAGAAAAATACAACTTTCGTGGTACACATAGGACATAGTCTTTTGCTTCCATTTTTCACAAAAGGATGTGCAGGCTGTGCCAGTTTTCTGCTACAAAAGTAAAAAAAAAAAAGATAGAAAAATGATTGAACAACTGCCATCAATAAAGGTATATAACAAATGTTCAAATCAAAACACCATAATATATATGTTTAATGGTGAATGTTTAGAAAAATTCGTTTTACCTGTTGATATATAAATTAAAACACATTCAAAATATATTATTTTAAAATGTTATACATTAACAAAACAAGGGTTTAAGGTTAAATGTCAATGAATGAATGAATGAATGAACAATTATCATTTATTATATATATAGTAGGGGGTGGCTGAGCTTGTTTACTTAGTGGCCTTATCTTTAGTCTCTGCTTTTGTTACCTGTTCTGCCCTTAAATCTCTATGTAGTTCTGTTTGCCTGTCTGACCTCCCCTCTTTCTCTCTCTCTCTCTCTATTTTTTCTTTCTCTTTCTGCTGGAGCAAGCAGATGTAATCTGAGTGAGTGAGTAGTTGGTGAGCATGTTAATAGTGTTAGGCTGTAGGCAGGGTGCTGTTCTGGTCCAGCTCGGCTGCACATGCATTTGATGGATCACTCTGCTGTCAGATCAATTTTAGAAATGCATTGGAACTGGAGAGACAAAGACAGAAAGAGTGAGCAAGACATGGAAGGATAGAGAGGGTTGGTCAGGGGCGGAGTAAAGTGGGTATGGAACCACACCGGGCGATATAAAAGGGTGGACATATGAAAGGCACTGGGAGTGAGAGATATAAAGACGATACCGCCACAGGAGATGGCAGAAACAAAGTGAGAAACAACAACGGGCTAAAATGGTATTGCTAAAGAATGTGTGGGAGACTGAAATATAAAAAAAATGTAAGTGAAAACTATTCGATATTTCCCTCTTCATCACCCTTGATATTTATAGCTGATGAGGACTTGAGGCTAGAGAAAAAGAATGATCTTTTTCACCTATGTGTTCAAACTGGTGGAAACTGACTATTAACTACACTCCTCCACACAAACTAAAATCCACTTTCTTCGATTTGCAAGCCACAAATATGTAGAAAATGTGCACATACTCGCTCTTCACTACAATTGGAGCAGCAAAGGTCATGTATACCATTGTGAAAGAGAGAGGTCTATTGCTCTGGCAGGTTTAGATGTTTATCAGTGCTGAAGAGCATAAAGGGGAGCTTCAGATGAGGTGAGGGACACTCTAGGGCTGCACGATTAATCAAAGTAAAACGTTAATTGCCATATGGTTTAGTGCGATTATCAAATCACAAAGGCTGCGATTTAATCAAATAAATATATGCACTGTGTGTTTTTGAGTTAAGTGCTGCATTTTGCTTTGTTAAATATGAGCAGCTCATGATCCAGTTTTCAGGATCTCAGAGCCTCTCTGTTTGTGGTAAATGCTGCTCCACAAGAAATCATCTCTGCATGAATTGCTTATAACTTGCATTTGGGAATGTAACGTGCGACAACCATCTTCCCAAATGTGTAATGAGAAACGCTTATAAACCAGCTGTTGTCAGCAGTGCAACCTGCGATTATCCACCTACATTAAAGCCTGGTGCTTGTTTCATTAACAAGTTTCTTAATGTTTCTTCATTAATTATTATTATTATTAGTAGTAGTAGTAGTAGTATTGGTACTATTATTAGTATTACTTTATAGTCATATCACATTTGTTTAGCTAAATTGAACAGCTCAACAAACCTACAGTTTTTAAATTGCATTTTTTGGCAGTTTTAGAATACTCTAGTAAACTCTACTTCTTCAGTGTTTCTTTGCAGCTTGAGTTGATTCTTTGGAGTTACTTTGGCTGGTTTTAGAGGGGTTTTGAGTACTTTTTATAGCAGGCCAGACTTTGAGACCAGCTGGCTACCCAGCTAAACACCAGTAAAGTGGGGAGACCAGTTAAACTAGCATAAGACCAACAATTTGGCCAGTGGGGAGACCAGTTAAACCAGCTTAAGACCAACAATTTGGCCAGGCTCAGAGACCAGCTAAGTCTAGCAAAGGCGTTTTATTATTTTTTTTATTTTTTCTGACAGGGAAAGTGCTACCAAATTTCAACTTCCCATGTCTTCAATTTGCTCGATCAAACAGGTAATAACATCCCCAAACATCCCCTTCACTCGTTGGTAGTGCCAAAGGAGTTGGACATGCTCGAACAAACAGAACAATGTTTTGAAGGAGTAACAGTGTTCCATTCTTCTGGAAGTCAACCTTCGAATGGTGTGCACATTCAATAGTTGTCTCTGCACAACTGAGATAGGAGAAAGTATTTTAACATAGAAAAATTAACTCTACAGCACCGGTTTTCTAAAGAACTAGAAAATAAAGTCCTTTGTTGAATTGAAAAAAAAAAAAAAAGGTTCTTTTTTGACATAGGACTTCAAAACCCTTTTTACTTTAATTGGAACATTTTATTTTTATGAGTGAATGGTGTGGAGGAGATTTGAGAGTTGTTGAAGAGTATTTGGAGGGAGATTGAGAAGACATTTGTGGAGCTGGAGAGTTGACTAAAGGGAGTTTTGAGGTTACGGAGAGGTTGGGGAGTTTTCAGAGAGGATGTACTTGAGGTCTTTAGTTGAGCCGATGCATGCTGAGAGACTGTGAATTAAAAGCAAAAGGAAGATGTGACTGACAGATGGAGCTTGTGGAAGAAGTGACAATCATCTGTCCACTTTTTCCTTGCCCCACATATTTCCCTATCCAGTACCACTTCTCACTCTCTAGCTTTTTTTCTGAGCTGGCTTGTTGCCTACTGTCTAGATAGGCAGCAGTCTTCTAAGCCAGCATTCTAATCATAATATAGCCTTATAAGTGAACAGTTTGTTTACAACACTCTACATAATCAGCAACTGCACACCCTACACACAGATTTTTCCATTAGCATGTTGATATCAGTTAATCAACTTTGCAACTACATGTCAACTAACTCTCATTAGATGATTAGTAGACTGTAGTAGTAGACTGTTAGGTTTAGTAGAATAAAGTTGGCGTAGTTGCAAAGGTACTTATAGTCAGTAAAATGTCTGTTGGGGGACCATCAAAAAAAAGTGTTAATTAAGCAGTCTACTAATACCAGGGGCGGTTTCTTCATTAGGGTGATAGGGCGACACACCACCAAAGTGCGAAAGGGACATATTTTTTCAATCACATTCAGAATCAGAATCAGAATCAGAATGTGCTTTATTCACACAAGGAATTTGTTGTGGTTTTCTACAGAAGCTCTTGGTACACACATACATATGACATGAGAACAGAAACATTTAAATAAGTAAACAAAGAAAATAATAAATAAGTAAAATAAAATAAATAATAATACTAATGTGGTATACATCTGGAACAGAAGACATACAGATTTGTATTGTATATACAGCAGGGTGAATAGAATATATATACATTTACACAACTAATTTTTACTCTCTCTCAAGTACTGAAAGTGAATACTAAAACGGGTAATTGCTATGTTAGCTGTTTAAGCTGAAGATAGCGTTGGGTAAAAAACTGTTCTTATGCCTAGTTGTTCTAGTGCACAGAGATCTTTAACGTCTGCCTGACGGCAGAAGTGCAAACAGGTTGTGTCCAGGGTGAGAGGGGTCTGTGATGATGTTACCTGCCCGTTTCTTCACTCTGGCATTGTACAAGGCCTGAAGGTTGGGCAGGTGCATACCAATTATCCTTTCAGCTGTCCTAACAATCTGTTGCAGTCTTCTTATATCTGATTTGCTGGCTGACCTAAACCAAACAGTTATAGAAGTGCACAGAACTGACTCAATAACAGCTGAGTAAAACTGTGTCAGCAGCTCCTGTGGCAGGTTGAACTTCCTCAGCTGGCGAAGGAAGTACAGTCTCTGCTGAGCCTTTTTCGAAGTGGAGTCAATGTGATTGTCCTACTTCAGGTCCTGAGAGATGCAGGGGGGTTTCTCCTAAAGTCCACTCTCATCTCTACTGTCTTGAGCGTGTTGAGCTCCAGGATACTGTGACTGCACCAGACAGCCAGCTGTTCAACCTCCAGTCTGTAAGCAGACTCGTCTCCGTCCCGGATAAGGCCGATGACTGTGGTGTCGTCTGCAAACTTCAGGAGCTTGACAGAGGGGTCTTTAGAGGTGCAGTCATTTGTATAGAGAGAAAAGAGCAGGCTTGCACGATAAGCAAACTGCAGGGGGTCCAGCAGGGGTCCAGTGATGTCCTTCAGGTAGGCCAGCACCAGTCTCTCAAATTACTTCATGACCACAGACATCAAAGCAACAGGTCTGTAGTCATTTAGTCCTGTGATTTTTGGTTTCTTGGGTACAGGGATGATGGTGGAGTGTTTGAAGCAGGAGGGGACTTCACACAGCTCCAGTGATCAGTTGAAGATCAGTGTGAAGATGGATGACAGCTGGACAGCACAGGATTTGAGACAGGCTGGTGAAACACTGTCTGGACCTTTGGCTTTCCTTATCTTCTGTTTCCTGAAGACTCTGCATACATCCCTCTGACTGATCTGAAGTGCAGGTTGAGAAGCAGGAGGGGGGAGGAAGAGGGGAGAGGGTGTTGATGGCTGTGTGGTGAGCCGGTCAGAGCGGGTGTGGGGTGTGAGACCAGGTCTTTCAAACCTGCAGTAAAATGTATTCAGCTCGTTGGCCAAATGTTGGTTCTCCACAGTGCTGGGGGATGGGGTCTTGTAGCTGGTGATGGTTTTCCGGCCCTTCCACACTGATGCTAGGTCAGTAGCTGAAAGCTGGTGTTCTAGCTTCTTAGCATAGCTTCTCTTTGCTACACTGATCTCCTTATTCAGTGTGCATTTGGCCTGTTTGTACAAGACTTTGTCCCCGCTCCTGTAGGCATCCTCTTTGGCCTGGCGAAACTGTCTGAGTTTTGCAGTAAACCAAGGTTTGTCGTTGTTATATGTTAAATAAGTCCTGGTGGGAACACACATGTCCTCACAGAAACTGATGTAGGATGTCACGGTGTCAGTGAGCTCATCCAGATCAGTGGCTGCAGCCTCAAAAACACTCCAATCAGTGCAGTCGAAACAGGCTTGTAAAGCCCGTTCTGTTTCGCTGGTCCATTTCTTTACAGTTCTTACCACAGGCTTACCAGATTTCAGTTTCTGCTTGTAGGCTGGTAGAAGATGAACCAAACAGTGATCAGAGAGTCCCAAAGCCGCTCTGGGGACAGAGTGGTATGCATCCATTAAAGCGGTGTAGCAATGGTCCAGTATGTTACTGTCCCTGGTGGGGCATGTGATGTGCTGTCTGTATTTAGGCAGTTCACGGGTGAGATTAGCTTTATTGAAATCACCGAGAATGATAATGAAAGAGTTTGGGTAACACTGCTCTGTGTGTGTGATCTGATCGGCCAGCTGTTCTAGTGCCACGCTCACGCACGCATCAGGAGGAATGTAAACACTCACCAGAATAAACGAAGAAAACTCCCGCGGTGAATAAAAAGGCTTACAGTTAATGAAGAGAGCCTCCAAATTAGGGCAGCACATCTCAACTACAGTGTTACGCTAGCTGTCACTGCTCTAGACTGTTTGTTCTACCTCAGTATAGGCTATAGTCCAATCAGAGTCAAGTCTCGTTCTGTGGAGATCCGCCTCTTTTTGGGCGATTTTAATCTGGCTGAGAATCGCCCAGAGTGTCCTTATAGACTTCCATTCAAATAACTTTTTTTTCTTTGTATTGCAGGCACTGCAATGAAATCTCTATGGGTTCCGGGGTGGCTAGCACTAACGTGCTTTCGTCATCATGCGTAACCGTAAAGGGATAGTTCACCCAAAAATGAAAATGTGATGTTTATCTGCTTACCCCCAGGGCATCCAAGATGTAGGTGACTTTGTTTCTTCAGGAGAACACAAATGATGATTTTTAACTCCAACCGTTGATGTCTGTCAGTCTTATAATGCGAGTCAATGGTCACACAATTTATAAGAGTCAATAAACATGCACAGACGAATCCAAATTAAACCCTGCGGCTCGTGACTGCACATTGATGTCCTAAGACACGAAACGATCGGTTTGTGCGAGAAACCGAACGGTATTTATATAATTTTTTACCTCTAATACAGCACTATGTCCAACTGCGTTCAGCATTCGCTTGGTGATGTCTGATCGCGCTCTGACAATGGAAGTGATGTCTCGCTCTCATTGAAGTATTTGAGCGAGACATCACTTCCGTTGTCAGAGCGCGATCAGACATCACCAAGCGAATGCTGAACTCAGTTGGACATAGTGGTGTTTTAGAGGTAAAAAATTATATAAATACTGTTCGGTTTCTCGCACAAACCGATCGTTTCCTGTCTTAGGACATCAATGTGCCGTCACGAACCGCAGGGTTTAATTTGGATTCATCTGTGCATGTTTATTGACTCTTATAGATTGTGTGACCATTCACTCTTATTATACGACTGACAGACCGCAACGGTTGGAGTTAAAAATCATAATTTGTGTTCTCCTTAAGAAACAAAGTCACCTACATCTTGGATGCCCTGGGGGTAAGCAGATAAACATCAAATTTTCATTTTTGGGTGAACTATCACTTTAACTTGTGCAGCGATTGGTGGGAACAAACACCTCTCTTAATAATCTTTAAACTGAAGTGATATCCAATCATTTCATCAGTGGATAACTTACGTTTCACAGGCATATTCTCCATCTGTAAATGTCAGAAAGTCAAGAAAATATTTCCATTTTGCTGCCAGGAATGGACGAGCCTTATACAAACACAAACTTCCGTGAACAAGTGTCACCGCATGCATGCTCGCCAAACAGATGGAGCTCAACTGAATAGGAGCGCAATAATTCTGACTAAAATATACATTTTGCTAAAATATGTACAATGTACAAAATGTACAAAATATTGAGATTATACATCGCAATTCAGCCCAAAAATACAGAGATATGATTTTTTTGGCCGTATCACCCAGCCCTACATTATGGCATGCTTTAAATGCATAATTTTCCATTTAGCTAAGCAGTAAAGACACATTATTATATCATTTGTTAAATGGATATTTAACAATTAAATTCAGTCCTGTATTTCTAATTTAGTATTTCTAATTTCTAATCCAAATAAATTTGCACTAGCCGCCACTGACTAATACACTAATAACTGGTAGTTGACGTGTATTTACAAAGTTAGGCCCACATACACACTCTAAAACAACAATTTCTGGGTTGTTTGGCAACCCAGCGCTAATTTTTATTCAATAGCAAGTCCGTCTGTTACAATCATAAAATACTCAAACATTTAGTAAAGACGTGACAGGAGCAGCCAATGGGAATCGGTGGGAAGAAAACTGGTATCTGTTCCAGTTCATCAAATGACATACTTATATAATCGTGTTTGAAAATTAACATTAAATACAGCTTTACCTTGTGCCATCTTGTCTGTCAGACATTTAAGTTTCAACCAACCTGTCAAATGCATAGCGTGACCACAGCTGCGATGCTAGTGCACTAGCTCAATAGCCTTCCATCAAAGCACCGAGAGAGAGATTCAAAAGTAGTATGCTCTCCAAACGCTCTCGCGGTGCGTTGATGTCATAAGCCGATTGGTCTGCGCAGCGCCGATGCATCTCGAACAATCCTATGCTGCGACCCAATTAGCCTACTTATACTACGCCCTAAAAGTATGTACTCTTTCTGTGAACAAAAAGTACTTACTTTTGAGTGTGTAGCAAAAGAGTAGACAAGCTTTGGGACATACTATCACGTCTTTGCTCTCTGTCACATTTTGTCACCGTAAACTGGCCTGTCAATCATCTTACATCCTCCACATTTCATTTAGTTAATTTCCTACCGTTTCGGAGAGAAATGCAGTACCACGTTGATCTGCAGTCGCTGGTCTTTCATGTGGAGAACTCTCCTCATATTAATGCCTAATGATGCATTTAAAAGTTAATGGCCAATCGGATCTTTCTAAACGTCCACATTGGTATTTGCAGATGAAAAATAACACAGATAACATTAAATAAATATTTTCTATTAGGTTGAACTGATTATTAGTCACTCAAACCTCTCACCGTCGGTCGCGCATATCCGCCATGTATTGTAGTTTTTAACACTTTTTACTCGTGTTTGTAGTTCTGAACTGAATCCTCGTCCAAAGCGCAATGGGTTGTGGGCAATATTAGCCTTTATAGTGTGAACGGATCCACACTTCGAAAATCTACCGGAAATAGTTGACCATCCGGAAACTTTTGGCATACTCTTTTCAACATACTATGCTTTGGGACACACTTATTTTAATCTCATATACTATTTAGGATGGATAGTATGGACATTGGGACGCAGGGTAAGTGTAGTCAGTGGAGTGCACGTGACGGCAGCTTTGTTACAGTCTTTGGTTACACACAGCGATGTCGCGCAGTGGCGCCGGCGCATCATTCACTTTGAGTGTAGTATGCTGCGTTTGTAGAAGGCTAGCCTCCAAGCAGACGCTAACTGTGATGAACGTGAACAAAATAAGGTAAAATGTGTGACTACAGACGTTTTCCTATTTGTGTAGTAATAATTTGATAGGAATACAATATAATACAAACCTTAATTTCGTCAGGACGTTTCCCCTTTTTGAGTTTTCTCTCAGAACAGAACACAAAATGACTGTTGACAAATGTAACCGTTTTGGGACAGACAACCCACCCAAAATTGTGTTACAATGACCCAGCTCTAGGTAGGTATGAGCAGAGGGGGTTCATAATTTGTATTGACAGTAAAAAAATGACCCAGCAGTTGAGTTACAGAAAAACTACCCAGCACCTGGGTAAAAATATTACAAATAACGCAATAAAATGACCCAACAGGATGAACCCAGCATTTGAGTTAGAAAAATAACCCAGGATTTTTTTTTTTTTACTGCATTATAGTCTAAAGTGGACTATTGAAATAAAATATTATTTTGTTTCCATCATCTGTCATCGTTTATTATTATTATTATTAGCCTATTATTTATTTATCTCACTTTTCACATTCCTATACCAGGACCATTTTTTTCCTAAGTTGTTTTACTTTCAGTTAGTTAAACAGTGCTTAATTAATAATGCATGGAAAAGCATTGACAATTCTCTTACACAAAAAGAAGATAAAAAGCAGAGAAATTAATTGGATCAAAGAAAAAGGTCAATTAAACAGTGGATTTATTCAACATTTAAAGAGTTTCTGTTTAACGTGCATTTGAAGTTGTTGCCTTTTTTTCTTTTTCTTTTAGAGACTTAAGAAACCTGAAACAAATTTCTCTTTCTGTTCTTTCTCACTAGATGACTCAGGAGCAGTACATCCTGGCATCTCAGCCAAACCCCCTCCAAAGACCGGGATGTGCTACCGTGTACCCGGTGGGGATTTATGGCTGGCGAAAGCGCTGTCTCTATTTCTTCATCCTCCTCCTCCTTGTCACCATGATCGTCAACCTAGCCTTGACCATCTGGATCTTAAAAGTCATGAACTTCACCGTGGTGAGCACTTCTCTGTCTTTTATTATGTTCCTCTCTCATCTGTTCTTTTAACGCTAATGCAAGCAACACTATTACTATTGCTTTTACTTACGACCAACCCCTACAGTAAGTATTAAACATTAGTGCATAACTCGTCCTGTGCTACAGACATGAATTATACCATAAATTTGGCTGCTTTTTGAAGAGAGATGTGCTATACTCCTGCATTGAAGGAAGGGTGTAAGCCTTATCTAGGGACCTGAATATCATTGAGACTTTGGAGTGGGCTATTTTGACAATTTTATACCTAGAACACCCTAGCAACTGCATATAGGTACTGTAGGAAGTTTTGTGTGTGTCTGTGTCAGTGTGGTTCATAGGATAACATCTAAATAAACTGGTTGTATTTAAATAAAAAAAAGATAACATTTTACAATAAGGTCCCGATACTTAACGTTAGTTAATGTATTAACTAACAGTGAACAATACATTTGTTGCAGTATTTATTAGTCTCTGTTAACATTAGTTAATAAAAATACTGCTAGCGCAGGTCCATTAAAGGATTAGTTCACTTTCAAATAAAAATTTGCCCAAACTTTACTCACCCTCAAGCCATCCTATGTGTATATGACTTTCTTCTTTCTGATGAACACAATCGGAGATATTTTAACAAATATCCTGAGGCATCTGAGCTTTATAATGGCCCAGAGAACAGGGGTCACGAGTATGAGCTGAAGAAAGTGCTTCCATCTACTAAGGCTGTGACGGTGGCAATTTTTTACTACCGAGCTGAGAAATCACCAACAACCGCTGGTGTTGTGGTGGTGGTGTCCGGGTTGGTTTTATATATATATATAAAA
>RJVU01075617.1:2770218-2794760 GCA_003731715.1 Anabarilius grahami | reverse complement strand
ATACTTGCGTTTTCCTGTCATTTTGATGGACAGGATCGTCATAATCAGTTATTACCCGTCATTTGAATTTTTATATTTTAATGATAAGACATTTAATAGCTTCTGATTTCATCCACATTTTCATTTTTATTCACGAACTTACAAGCAAATAGGCATAGGCTATGCGTTTATTTATAATATGAAAAGAAAGTTGATCAAAGACTTCATCACTTTTCATCTTGAACACTTGTCGAGGATCGTGAGTGAATGTGATCATCCTTTCCTCTTTACTACTGTACAGAATGAAATAAACATGAATGAAAATCAAAAAATATGTTTAAAGATACAGTAGTTTACAAAAATCTGTATCACGTCAGTTCAATCAGTGTTGCAAACAACATCACGTAACATTAAACCTCAGAAAAGCCAGTCGTTGACCATAAACTTATAGTCAGCAAGAAAAATAACAAATGGAATTATTTAAAACAAAACAAACTGGATTGGAAACTTAATTATGTAAGTAACTATAAGTATTATAACTTTATTATTATAAAATTAACTGAAACTGGGTGCTCGCCTGTGTGTTTCGTTTTCATTTTATTCTGGAGACTGAACTCGCACTCTGCTGTCACACTGGAGCGCGCTCACCACCAACTGGAAAGGGGTGGGAATTACAGTTACAAGCAACATCAGCCTCAGTAATCTGTCAAAATGATGGACGGGCTGCAGATTTTTTCCGTCACTGCTAAAAAAATTCCGTAAATGACGAAACATTTTCGGTTAACACGACCTTTGAGATTATATAGCCTATATATATACGTCACACTACCGCCGGTGACACTCCATGAGTGGCGGGGTTGTCATGCCTACCGTCACAGCCCTACCATCTACATCCATCCATCATAAACGTGTACTCCACATGGCTCCGGAGGATTAATAAAGGCCTTCTGGAGCAATGCGTTTGTGTAAAAAAAATTTAATAAAATCCATATTTAACAAGTTATGAAGTAAAATATCTAGCTTCTGCCAGACCGCCTTCCATATTCAAGTTACAAAGAACTTTCTTTGTATGCTAAATACGAAAGGCGGTCTGGCGGAAGCTAGATATTTTACTTCATAACTTGTTAAATATGGATATTTTATTATTCAATTTTTTTTACACAAACGCATAGCTTTGCTTCAGAAGGCCATTATTAACCCCCCGCAGCCGTGTGGAACACACATTTATGATGGATGGATGTGGATGGAAGCACTTTCTTCTTCTCGGATGTGTGAGGATATTTATTAAAATATCTCTGATTGTGTTCGTCATAAACAAGAAAGTCATATACACCTAGGATGGCTTGAGGGTGAGTAAAGCTTGTGCTAATTTTCATTTGAAAGTGAACTAATCCTTTAAATAATATTTACAGATGCAAATTGGGATTTTAATTATATGTTTGTAAATGTTGCAAACTTAGCGTAGACAAGCACCACTCATATTTTCTTGAGAAAGTGTAAAAATCTAGTCATATCTGATTCTCAACAACTTGGTGTACATTTGTTGTATTCTCTCTCATTGGCTCAAATACTCTTGTCATCTTTTTCTATTTGTGTGAATGACCTTACTCAGATGGTCCAATGTACTAGCTAGCAAGCATGAGGTCACAGCACTTTATTTACCCAGCTGATTTGTCCTTGTTTAACAGCATCTGCCACACATGCTGGCTATACAGATTTACAAAGCATGGGCTGCCTGGATCAGCGGAGTTGTGAACCTACTCAAAAATGAACACTCTGTGGTTTGTCTGCCGAGACAGCGAGAAGAAATGAGAGGAATTTGTGGCTTTGTGTGTGTCTGTGCGATTTAGGAAGTGACTGTGTAAGCACTACAATAGAACTACAATACCTCTTTGTAGGGTTAGTGTGTGTTTGAGTCTCTGCTATTGTAACACATGGCAGGCTCATGAAACCTCTTTTTGGCGTATGTGCTCATGTGTGGTCGTAGGCCCTTTTGAGGAGTAGTGTTGGGTGAAATGCTCCTTAGTCATATCGTCCTATCGTCAGCCTGTGAGATTGCTGATACATGATATTATCGCATGGGGGGTTCAATAGTTTACTTATCTGATCATTAATTTACTTGATTATTTACTTATTTCTTTAATTATTTACTAGTTTTAATGTCATGGGAAATCAGAAGTCGCGTAGGAATATTTCACCCAGTCAAGCCTGTGGATCTCACACAGGCAATTTGCAAACTTTGCACGAGAGTTATGCTGGTGAAGGAGTCTCAAACCACAATCAATTATTCACTAAAATGAAAGCAAAAACTGGCCGAGCTTTTGGTATCTGTCACTGCATTAACGGCACATTAATTCTCTCAGAGACGACGAGAGCTGAATCTACCTTAATATATCCTGATAACAGTAGGCTATATCAACCATCTAATTTATTAGCTCAGTTTTTCTCTTGTAGCCCATACATTAATGATAGTGAAAAAAAGAAGAATCAATATTTCTTGGTAAACAAGTTTTTAAGTCTGTGTTTGAATCTGCTTTTGATTTTCATAGATGACTGATTATTGTTCAGTGTTCGGACCTACAGACTGCTATTATATAATTTTAGTAATAATATTAATAATAATAATTTGTCATTGTATTGTTATTAGTGTTATTAATGTCAATAAAATGTTTTTTTTATGTGCTATGTAAACAAAACAAAATGCAGATGAACAACGATGCCTTTTTTGTCTTGGCTCAAGCAACAACTTTATATGAATGATGTATCTCTTTTATAACAAGTACTTAATTGTGAATAGATCATCTCGCAATTTAATTTTGATGTGGGATGTAGTTTTATAGTCTGTTTTAAATATATTTTCATCTAGGAGTCCTCAATCCTCATACACACGTCAGTTATGCGGTGATGTCATTGTGAAATTACAGGAGGGCAAATGAATTGTATAATAATGATAATAATCATCTTCTTATCATCAAAGGCATCTGCCATCAGCGATATCTCTGACTATTTCGATACACATCATCGTCTGTTGGCTCAACCCTACTGTGCAGCTGTGTGAACCCTACTTTGCTGTGTGACTGCCAAAGGGACTGTTCCATGCACAGACTTATAACTTTGGACTTTATCTTGGCAAACCTTGAGTTGTTTGACCTGTATAGTGCCTCCCAGGTGGGTCTTTCCCCAACTACAATGGCAGATATCAAACCTTTTGTTTCATCTCTACATGAGCCACCAGAGTTGGACTGAATGACCACATATAGGCATACTGTATATTCACATATACACATATATTTTCCCATTATTCCTTGTTATTATGACTGCATGGAACTCTAGAAATTCAGAGCTGGTGCAGTGACATGTGTCCATAATAATAATAATCATAATAATCTAGTTTAAAATCTTGTTTATAACCCATGTACCAAATTCTTAGAAATTCACTCTTTGTATTCAGGTTAGTTTCATTATATAAAGAACATTTTGACAATTTTTTAAGAAAGGTTTATATGACTCCTAAAAATTGTGTAAAAAGTAACACAATGAATACATAATAAACAAAAGTTAAAACAAGCATCATGAATTATTATTAAATTGAATTATTAAAATGATTTTTGTTTGTGTGTGTGAAATTTTCACAAACTTTCATGGAAGAGGTAAAATTATGATATTTTAAAATACATTAAAATACATGAGAATCTGCAGGGGTCCTCCCTATGACATAATTTCCTGTTTTGTGTGTGTGTGTGTGTGTGTGTGTGCATGTGTGGTATATGTGGTTTGAGGACACAAATGTGTATAATGACACAGGTATTACAACGTAAACATGGTTTATGAGGACACTTCCTGTGTCCTCATAAACCAAATGGCTTAAAAATCATACTAAACATTTTTTTTCTTTTCCCCCCCCCAGAAATTCAAAAAATGCAGACAGTTTTCTGTGATGGGTAGGGTTAGTGTAGGGGGGTTGAATATACCGTTTGTATACAGTATAAAAACCATTACACCTTTGGAGAGTCCCCGTAATCACATATACCAACATGTGTGTTGGTCAGACTTCAGGAATTTAATATGATAGAGAGGTTTTTCATATATTAATACCAGTAAATAACTTACAGGCCCAAAATGTCAAAAATAATTTTAATGCAGAAATGAAAAACATGCTTATCACAATAGAATCAGGCAAGACAAAATTAGCATCATGCCATTGACCCAGCTGTAGAAAAGGGGCACGATTTGAATGCATACTCCACAAAAACCTTCAAAGCAATAATCTCTGGGCTATAGAAATCACAAATTCTGAAATTATGTGGCAAAGTTGCAAGTAAAAATATATTTTTGTAACCATAACAACTTTTTTTTTCCTGGCTTATCTTGATGGTTTAGTTAAATGGTTAAATATCAGGGATAGTAACAAAAAGGTTGCAAGTTCATCCCTCGCAAGGAATGATCCATTACTGTGGCATCTTTCAGCAAGGCACTTAGACATCAACTTCCTGTGGTTGTTCTTTGCTTTGGTTTTTCTCAAGTTATTTTTTATTGTCTTAGTGGTTTTCTGAAACTAGGGTCTCTGTTCTGTCCCATACAGAACAAGTGGCGTACCATCCATCCATCCATCCATCCATCCATCCATCCATCCATCCATCCATCCATCCATCCATCCATCCATCCATCCATCCATCCATCCATCCATCCATCCATCCATCCATCCATCCATCCATCCATCCATCCATCCATCCATCCATCGTGGCCTAATAGTGCAGGCTCATACACATTGAACACAGACTCATGTGGGAGATGCATGTTCGAGTCTGGCCTGTGTTGTGTTCCCATTGCATTAACTTTCACTATCCTTGTTTTCCTGTCATATACTCACTGTCTTAATATAATAATAAAAAAATAAGATCTTCACTCCACATTATTTAAACATATGAATTAGTAAAAAAGAACCCGCAAAGGCTTTTAAGCGTACACTATCTTACATAACTGTCAGATAACTATCTTTATAGTGTCTTTAGAGCACTTACATATTGTATTTTGCTGTACAGTTATATTAGCGTTAGCAAACTGTACGTTCCCTCATGTGATTACCGACTTACCTAATAATTTTACTAACTCCAAATCTCCAGCTATACCGAAACCACCACCAATGGCAAAATGAAAATCTTATGGAATGTCCACATATGAGGGGCAAACACTTTGACATACTGTACTGTAATACTCACTATTCGTTGCTACGGCAACGAGAGCTTGATAAACCAATCATAAGTTACATATCTATCCATTTTCACCAATTTCTGCAAAATGTGTATTTTCCAACTCAATTTACCTGCCTGGTCACCAGCTATTCTAGCTGTAATATCCCACAATCTCCTGAGGGGCCACTGCTTGGACTGGATATATATGTATGCAAATCAGCTTGGGCAAGTCAAGTCAATCCACCCCTACTGTTTTCATAAATGGCCCCCAACAATCAAATCTCCACTAAGCTGGCCCAAAACAGCAAGGGGGGTGAGGGAGGCAGAGATGGAGAGAGTGAGTGAACAAACATCAGGCTTGGGGGAAGGGAAAAAGGCAGATGGGTAATTTCACAGGAGCCGTTAGCAAGTCTCTAGGGTTGGCGGATTCTGCTGTTCCTAAATCCAATTGTGCAGATGAATATCCTTCCCGTTAACCCATGAAGCTGAATATTCCAGTGATATTAGTCAAATCCCTCACAGTGATAAATGTCACACAAGTCATAATTCTGTCTGTGTGTGTATCTGTTGTGAACTAAGGAAGTAGCCACACATATATGTGTACAATAATTTGTGTACAATTTTTTTTTCTTTCCTTTGTTTGAACTGTTGAAACTGTTCTTCAAAATATATTTTAAAGTGTACCGAAGAAAGAAAGTCATAGAGGTTTGGAAGAACGGAGAACTGTCTTTTTTAAATTACAGTCAAACTTCTAAAAAACAGTAAAGTAAAAGTTACAAACAAACATTTATGAAGCTTTGATGGTATTTTCAGAGGAAAGGTATTTTTGAACTGCTGCTTCTTCCTTATGTAATCAGAGCTGTATGTATCTGGCACAAAACGTGATCTAAATTAGGGACCATTAATTTAACGTAATTTACAAAACTTGCCAAAACATACATTTATATAACTTGAAAGCATAGTGATGAAAATCTGAATTTAACTAAATATGTAGCTTAGAAAAAATGCAGTGACTGAATTAGCGAATTACATATTTAATACATGAATTATTTATTTGATCAGAGAATCATTTATTTATATAAACCAAGCAAACAAACGTATTCACTTATGTAAACCGCTACTTGTTGAAAAAAAACAACAACAACAACTACTTCTTGTTTCTCTATTTTGAAAATAGTTATGCTACTGAAATACATAGTTAGGTTAGTAGCTTTGCTACTTTAACTTAGTTATTACCTAGTCTTAATTAGCCAGACTTAAAGGTGCTATAGAGGATGTTTTGTTTTATACATTTTTGCAATATTACTTGAAACTGTCTTTACTAACTGATTGACAAGCCAGAGGGCCAATCGTTTATGTGATGATCACACAAACGATTGGCTGATGTTTTTAAGGCCCTACCTCGTGCATAGATGATGTATATTAATATTATTCCTTTCAGTGCACCTAATAAATAGTCTTTTATCAGTTAGTAAAGACAGTTTCAAGTAAAATTGCAAAAATGTATAAAACAAAACATCCTCTATAGCACCTTTAAAGCAAGTCTAGTCCTCATTGCAGCTCATTCCATTTATATAGGAATAAGGACGCCTTATTAACATGCAGTGTGACCAACCACATTTAGTTTTTCTTTGCTGTGCTATGCTTTTGTTTTGCTGTGTTTTGTTTGGTCATTTAGGAGGCTGGGTCAAGGGCATAGAATTTAGTAGGGACGCTAGAGATACATCCCTACCAATAACCAGCAGCAACTAAATTGTCCCAAGCAATAATTTTGATCAAACAATTAAAATACATTTATATGTAACTACTGTTGTTGTCATTTTGGTCACATTTGAAATTAAGTAATTAGAACCTTGAACCTTAGAAGCTAGAGTAAATACGCTGGGAAATTGCACTCTTCTTTCAAGGGCATGCTTTCATTGCATTGATGGATTAAGAACATAATGTAAGTGTTTCAAATGTGTACAGTTCAAGTTTTCCCTTTTTAACTTTGATTCAATTTTGTAGATGGGTACCGGGTATGTTTTCTTTCAGAATCATCATTGGTCCAATTTATTTTTAATATTTTAATATTAACTTATTATTAACTCCAATTAGATTTTCTGACATTTATGACACAACGCTTCCCCGCGATTGACAAGTTTTTTCCGTCAGTCCATGTTTTCACTGTTATACAGTAGGAGGCACTGTTACAGAACATTTTAATCCAAAAACAAGTGAAGAAAAAGATCTGCGTAAACTAGTAGGAGATGAGCTGCATCTGAAAGTTTAAAAATGCTGCCTACGGAGGACGCATTCCAAGGTAGGCAGCCATTAATGCACGTCCCAATGCAATGTTAGCTTCACTTCTTTTCCCTGAGATACCTTCATCTGATCGCTTTTTGAAGGCAGCATAGATGTATCCTTCTCTGCCTTTGATATCCCACAATCCTGTCCTTTCCAGATGGTGTTTGAAAGTTGTGGTTGGTGGTCAGTTTGTATGTAAATGTATGTTTTTGGCTAATGTTTTCCACTTCTGATGTAATTTCTAGTGAGAAATTACTATTGTAGTAATTAAATATTTGCATGGTTATCACCAAAGCTCGCTTTATTTTGATGTAGATCATTAAACTGTTACGCTGCCTCAGAAGTCGTGAGGTACCTTTGTGCGTAAAAGCTGCCTTCAAAGTCATTGCCTGATAAGGCAGCTAGGCAACAAGTCAGCTGCCTAAGTTTTCGGACACAGCCCTAGTCTCGCGTAGCCAGACCTTCAGACTGTCGGCAGAAGGTCTGGACTCCAGCAGCTTTCATTGGCCAAGGACTGCCCAAGAGGACATCTGACCGACATGTAAAGCAACCAATCATATCTTCTTTTTTTGGGCCTTATGTCCCCACAATAACAGACCAGCGTGTAATTCATTCAAAAACTTTTTGCAGGTTTACTAGAACAATGGCACAACAATGGTGCTGTGAACTTCACATGCTTTTGAAAATCCAGCATTTAGTTGATCCTGATAAACGGAAACTGTCACAGTTGTAAACACAACAGGTATCTTCTTCCATAAGGGGGTTTGGCATCACGAATGCAACACATCTCCCTGAAATCCTGGAGAATTCAACCAATCAGGAATGACTTTGAAACTCTCAGTGTTTCCCATTTTGTGTGCCATATGCATCAGACATTCAACCAATGGTCCATGGGCGTGACTTCTGAGGCTGAGACTATACAAGTTATTTATGCATAAGTAAGCTAACGTGATCACCAAACATTCAACAGCATAAAACACAGCGGACAATGCGTGACTGTAGTGGTCAGATGTAAGTAAAGTAGACTGTAGCTACTTCCCAACACTGGTCAGTTCATATGTATTTTTGAGTTTGGTCTTTGAGGTAAGCGACTAGAGAATTTGTGTAGAGTGAAAGAGAAAGAAAGTGGGTCAAAGAACTTTACATCTTTGAAATTTGAGTGAAGCCAAGTAATGTATTTGCCCTCTTTCAGAGGAAGTGCAAAGAGGTTGTCACACAGCCCTCTCTCTTTGTTCCTCTCCATCAGTCTTTTCCTTATTCTTTTTCTCTTTTTTGGAATGCATCTGATCTCTTGCACTGTGTGTATGAGGTTGAAAGGCTGTTTTGAAAGTTGGTGCATCATAAGCAGATAGAGGAAATTCATTGGTTTTCTTTCTGCATCAAACTGTGTGTGTTGTATGTGTGCTTGAGCATAAAAGGCAGGGTCATCATGAGTGATGGCTTGTATGAATGTATGTGTACAAATGCAGTCTTGAAATGACCTGGAAAGTGCTTTTAGTCAGAATGAAACGTAGGCAACTTTGTGTTTAAAGTCAAACTAACATCAGGCATTTCTAGTAGATCACATATGTTTGGAAATTTTCCCATGGATTTTGAGCAGTCATTTAGTTAGTGCCGTTATTTGAGCAGTGATATTCTTCTCGTCGTACTTCATGTTTATTGATATATTGATTTATTCAAACCCTACTAGCTTGAAATGACTTTGGATCAGTAACTGAGAAGATCCATCCGAGCATATCTTTCCTTCATAGCAGTTTTCCCTCATTATTCTAAATGGAATATTACGGAGCAAGCTGGTTTTGATATAAAGGGCAAGGCAATCATTTATGCATGCTTCCTGTTTGGTCTGCTTATTAGAGATTTGATGAATAAGGTTCCACATTTGAATGATTGCTTCCTGATTGTTTATTAAGTTTCAATGTCATGGGTCGCAGCAGTAAAAGGACAGAGTTAGCAGTATGCCTGTGTGTGCGTGCACGCTCACGCTCATATTTCTCTTCTTTTTTGTTTAAATGAAACGAAAGCCGTTGCTGTGAAAATTATTATTATCTTAAGTGTCCTTTTCTTTTTTTTACACATGAGCTGTTCAGTACAATAGAAGTTGAAAAGCTTTAGATTCAAAAACCACAAAGCCCCAGGCAGAACAAAAAGAAAGAAAAAGAGATTTATAATAAAATAAAGAGATAAGCAATGAGAGGAACGATTCTGAGTTCATATGCACAGTTGCTGCTATGTATTCATCGAATATAAGTCTTATTATGAAGGCTTTTGTTTGCATCCTGCAGAAATGCAGACTAAAATGTGATGTTGTGTAGTAGTTAAGGCTCAGGATTGGCAACTGAAAGATTGCTAGTTTGAACCCCATATGGTTTGACCCATTTTATTGCCATAATGATACATTTCTGAGAAATTTGTGATAACAGTCAAGTTGTTTCAGAGGCATAGCAAGCTGTTAGTTACTCTACTATTCAAAAGTTTGGGTTTGGTAAAATTTTAATGTGTTTGATAGACGTTTCTTATGCTCACCAAAGCTGCAGTAATTTAAAATAACTCTTTTCTATTTTTAATAAATTTTAAAATATAATTTATTCATGTGATGGCAAAGCTGAATTTTCAGAAGCCATTACTCCAGTCTTCAGTATCGCATGATCAGGTCCGGCACTGGCGCCACAAGGGGGCCTAAGGGGGTATTGCCCCCTCATATCTCATTTGTGCCCCCTCAGTTTCAATTTGTCCCCCCTCCCCCCCTGAAACGCGATAGATTTTAACCCTTTGACACAAACGATCACACCGGTGTGATCAACTGCTAAATTCGAATGTGCTTTCGCTTTTAGGCTGGCACTGAGCCAGAGACAGACACGCTCAGTGCTTTATATATCACAACTATTAAGTGTTTTTATTCACATAATGTTTATTTTAGGTTTCAGATATTTTAAATAGACATTTAAATTAATAAATATAGATATCTTTATAATAAAAATAAATCAGTTATTGCTGTAAAAAAATACATATTTTTAACAACTTTGACCTGTTCTGCAGCCAAAAGTCTGGATAAGCAAAAGTAAGGTTGCATTTTGTTTGGAGAAAAAACTGCTTGTTATTGGAAAAGCGAAATCGCACATCAAAATGTCACATAGCTTAAAAAAATATTTAAGTTAAAAGCATGGCTACATTTTGTTCCTCCTAAATGAAAGCACACCAACACACATACATCGACTCATGGTTCTCTTCCCACACTCTCACCATAAGTCTGAAGAATATCCTTCAGACCAGCTAAATAAAAACTAAACATTCAAAAACACTCTTGACATTAAGACACAAGGTAAAAGCGAGCTAAGTGTGCTGGGTTCATGCTGGGTTAGATTGGTCACAGAGAGCGTGAACAGGGACTGAATGCAGTTGATATGAGTTTAATGCTGAGCTGTTTGGGGCTATTGAGAAGGACCTGTGTAATTCTGAAGAGGGTTGCTAAGAGGTGAGAGGCAGGTAAAAAGAGAACACCAAGGGCTTTTTTGTATGCCGAGCTGTTCATACTGTAAACAACTCGCTCACAGACCTGCACGCAAATGGGAATGATAGGAAAACAGTCTGATGAATGAATGTGTTCCTTTCATGCATCTCTTTTGACAAAACCACACACATGAATTAAAAGAGCAGACCACTCAGCATCCCACACATCTTCATACTGAAATAAAAGGGCTAAATTCTACACTTCTTTTTTATAATAAGCAACATATGTTGATTATAGATGATGAAGATACTTTATTCAAGTGTGGACATGGCCAGCAATCAGTCTATAAACAACTATTTTTAAATGATAAAAAAAACTATAAAATGAGAATTTAACATTTAGTAATTTCAGGTAACAGGTTTCAGAATTTTAGTTACATGATCTGTTCTAGAGCCTGATTATACCGACTGCTGTACAAAGTTATTTTAATGAGAAATCCCAATCGTCTCTTTAAATCATCTTAAAAAAAAGATTCTTTGTACTTTAAAATACTTTAAAGTGAAATCTTTTTTTAACTTTTATTCAAGTGATTTTTGTTAGATATTTTGACTTTTATTTGAGTACAATTTTGACAGAGATGTATATATATATTCAAAATTTCCCTCAGCGCGTCTTTTTGAAGTGACTAGACAAGTACAGGTCTCTGCAGGACAGTAATAGGAGTTACCAGATCAGTGGGCGAGGCCATAAACAGAGGGACATTTTTGAGAGCGTTACCTGATTTGCCCACGTCAGAGTGCGGGTAGCGTTTAGGGGTGGGGTCGGGTGAAGGGGATCATTTTCATTGCAGGATTTATAACAGTGGTCTCAAACTGCCGGGCCCCGGGCCATTTCCGGCCGGGCCCCGGGCCATTTCCGGCCCGCCCTCTCCCTCGACCCGGCCCGCAACTGATCTAAAAAATAAAACATAATCCGGCCCACTAAATTATTATTATTATTCTCTAGTTGTCTCATACCATATTCCATATTCAAAAGAATGACATCATTCGATTAAAAAAAGCGCACAGGCAGATTTGATGAGAGCTGGTTCGGGGCTTTTGTAGTTTATTTGTTGTTTGGCTGTACGAATGAAATATGTTTTGTTTTTTTCCAAACCGAAAAAGGAAAGTGGAACACAGACAGTTTCAAGAAAGATGGACATTGCAGTATTTTTTCGTGGAGTTTAATGGAAACGCTACCTGTCTGATATGCAAAGAAAAAGTCGCAGTTCTAGCCATTCACATATCGCGTCACATAAGCAGCCGCACCGCTTTCTCCTGCTCCCGTGGCGTCTGTCGTTGCTTTGCAACCATGAACTGCCCTCTCCACAATGAGGAAGTTTCAGCAAAAGAATAATTGATTTCTAGTCCTTGCATTAACTCTACTACTAGATATATTTATGGAGATGAGAAATAAAAACCCGCCCTGTACAGCTATGATCAGCTGTTTGGCTGAGCCGGTGTTGTTACGGAAAGGCCGAAGCTCATTGGTTGGTTCTTGTCACATGACCTGCGGTGCGCTTGCTAGTGTTGTAGTCAAGACCACCTAAACCGAGACCAAGACAAGACCAAGACTTTGAAGGGTCGAGACCAAGTCAAGACCAAGACCAGTGAAAGTCCCCACACTGCATGATACACTAAAATGTGGAATATGCATACGATTGGGACTTCTCTCATGTGTGTGGGTGTGTAAGAGAGAAGTTTTGATAAAATAATCAAAAGGCATTGCAGATATGTGGGAATTTATCTTTTTCTTCTAAGCAAATAAATGCGAACAAACACTTAAGAGCTGAAATTAATTTAACCATTTATTCAGAACTCAGTTGCTTCTCCTTCACTGCTTATTTTCTCCACCTCTGAGATCAAAGTGTCTGAGAAGTAAAAACATAATAAATTGGTTAGATGTAAAGAGATAGAATGTCTGCACATATCAGAGAGTTACATTTATACTTTTAGGACAAATTTAAAAATAATTTAAGAATGATTTTTAGACAGGCTCACAAAGTCTCTTTTGGTGAGCCTGAGGTAGGGATGGGTGACAAATTTATATATCACGAATCACGATATATCTTATAGATTATATAAAGTAAAGAAATATAGTGTACATTGATATAATTTAATAACACTTGTATTTTGTCAATTAAGTTTGTTTGTGGACAGCAAACCTACCACAATCCTGTTAAAAACTGAAGCTAAAACGCCTCGATCACCCCCAGGTGGTTGGTCCCAATAAAGCTCATAATCCCCACCCCCTTCTGCTTGTGAGTTTGCTTTGTGAAAAGCGCTCGCGCACATTTTAAAACTCAAAGTTCCGTAAAAATGCTAATCTCGATGAGGTATTAATCTAGACAGTCCATTTTGTCTTAAAGGGATGGTTCAATGCGATTTCACTTTTTTAACTGTAGTTAGTGTGTAGTGTTGCTGCTTGAGCATAAACAACATCTGCAAAGTTACAGCTCTGAAAGTTCAATGCACACGGAGATATTGTCTTTTAAAGTTATGGCAGTTTAATGGCTACAAAAAAAACATTTTGGCTGACATCTCTCCGACAGCCACTGTCCCGGTGACGGCACAACTTGCTCTCCTGTCTCCCGCATTCACGTGTGGAGCGTGTGTGTGTGATGCGATGTGGGGGTTGGCGGCGCGGCGCGGGGAGGGGAGTAAAAACTAAAAACATTTCAAATTAGAGACGAGACAAGCTCTTGGTCAGAAGTTTAATGTCTAATCACAGTAATGATGTTAACAAATAATTTCATGATTTGCCCTCAGTTTTGGTCTTGACCGGACTTCAAATGAAATCCCGAGTCCTCTTTGTCCGAGACCGAGACGAGACAGAGTAAAAATGCGGTCGATTCCGAGACGAGACCAAAACCTTTAAAAAGTGGTCTCGAGACCGGTCTCGAGACCAAGACCGATCTCGAGTACTACAACACTAGCGCTTGAGGCATTCTGAAAAGTTGAGATGTTTTTATCTTGCCGCAACATAGGCGCGCCTGGAAAAACGAGCGCGCCGCACCGCATGCGCGTTGCTTCTATTATGAGCGCGCTTGCCTAAATTTCAGTACAAGCGCTCGGTCAAGTTGCGAGCGTCGATTTAAACCCCCGAAACACGTCCCAATAAACGTTACCGATGCTCAATCGGCATCTTGTGCAAATGAGGCTCAGCTGTGTGAGCAGAAGCTCTGCCAGGTGTCTGGCAAGTAATAGAATAGTATACAAATGTATTCAGGGATAGCATTTGTTCAGTACAGTGTTGTTCACTTCAAGATTTGGATGAAATAAAGTAAGGGAAATATTTGCACTAACTGTTAAAAACTAATAGGCTACTGTATGTAACAATGAAGTAAATGAGAAATAATGCAAAGGAAAGTAAATTTTCAGAAATGTTGCGCTTTCTTGTGCTTGAATGTTAAAATGGCCCTCCTATGAGTTGTCAATCACTACAACGGCCCCCAGCCAATTTGAGTTTGAGACCCCTGATTTATAAACACCCACCAGTTTGAAAACACCCACATATTCAGAAACACCCACTTTTGTTCCGCAGAGACCTCATACTCTGACTAGATGCCTTGTCACCTGACCTGAATACTGCGCACTGATTCGCTAAAACGGTTTCTGTTTCTACAACAAAAGATATAAATCTTTTCCCTTTTTCCACAAAAATTGTCTTATTCTTATTATTAAATGTGATAAGAAATGTGTCTTGAAGAATGATTTATGAAGGATCATGTGTCACAGTAATAAATTAAATTTTAAATTGTATTAAAATAGAAGGCATTTACTTTAAATTGTAATAATATTTCACAATATTACTATTTTACTGTATTTTTGATCAAATAAATGCAGCCTTAGTTAGCATAAGAGACTCTCTTTTAAAAACATGAAAAAACATTAACCTTTGAACAGTAGTGTATCTAACTGTGGTAGACAGTACATTATTTACACAGGAAAAAGAGCATAACAGTTCTTGAGCGTGACATACTTAATTTCAGAACTTCAGGAGTGAAAAGCAGGATTTTCCGACAAGCATGTGAAGGCAGCAACATAGTTGTTCTAGCAACTCCTTCTAGACAGTACATCAAACTATGTTTCAAACAAGCCAAGAAAATTCTGCTGTCCCTGATATTTCCCCTTTAAAACACAAACTAAAAAGTTTTACAAAGAAGTCAGCGCATATACTAAAACTATGGCTGTCTTTCAATTCACTCAACCATTTGCTAAAATAGCACGCATACACAAGCCTTCTGCTGACCCTCTGAACTCTTTGGGGAGCATTAAGCCTGATGGGTAGGTGATAAACTGCAGGAGCGAGGTGAGAATTCAGGTGTGCCTCCACTAAAAGTGCTGATTGGTGTTTCTTGAAACAATACTGAAACAGCTAGTCCTGCCATTATTCACTTTTCAGTGGATTAGCTGTCAAAAGAGGCAGCAAAACAACACCCTGCTCTGAATATCTCCCACTCTCCAGACCTCTCCTCACTACAGATACGAATCAGTGCAGTCAGCAGTCTTCGTTTTCTCACTCCCTCCATCTCTCTTCGCCAACAGAAACACTCAGATACAGCATTCAAGTGGATCTGCGCCATTGGTGTCAGAAATATTGGACTAAACGGGGAAGGCAACATTAGATGCACAAAGCACGCACACACAATTATTTATACAAAGAGCATGTCTTGCTGTGACAGATCAGTGATTATGAGAGCCATATTGTCTCAGCATCTGTCCCGGGTTTTGTCATACCTCAAGTCTGAATCAACATACTGTCACCACCACTGGCCAGGAAACAAACACGTTGCCGACGTCGGGAGGAAGTTTAATCTATCAGCAACTAGTGATAAGAAAACACACAGAAAACACGCTGGTGGTTCATGCTGGATGAACTCGAAAAGTTCCCCATCCAAGTACATTTTAATACAATCAGCTTTTAAATATGGTAATTTAGTATTTGCATAATTACAAATGTACAGTTTCATAAGAGTGTTGTATAACCAACCAGAATCGTTACCAAAGCCAGTGAATTTGTTTCTGCAACTTTCAAGCTATTATAGCGACAATTCCCCTGGAGCAACATGGTTTTAAATTCAACAAATTCTAATCATAATTGACCCCATTTATTTTCTTAATACACATTCTGGTCTTATTCTGCACTGTTCATCTGTGCACACTATTCCAAAGGAGGGAGAGAAAGAGAGAGAGAGAGAGGGATCTCAAAAGGCCGTTCTGAATTAGCAGTTTGAGTCAGACTCACTAAGGCAGTGAATCATTCAGAGCTGTTACCGAGTTTACAATTAACCCCCCTCCAGACCACAAGTCATTTTTCAGTTGTGTCCTGCTAGAAATGAACAGTTAAGCCTCGTTTAAGCCTCGTTTACACTGCACGTATCTGCGGCGCGTTACGGCTGCGATGCGGCTACCGGAGCTGACACGCGGCCACTCAAGTCTATGCTCGTGTATACACCAGCCGCTTTGCGTTTTAGAAGCATCCCAGAAGCGGCTCGCCACGCTGCTTCGCTAAAGATAGGCACCTCGCCTATTTTTGACGGACGCCGTGTCCAAGACACGCAGCTCAAATACAAAATAAAGTAAAAATATTCACCCTGTGTAAACTCCCGCTCATATTTCACATCACTAGGAGGCCAGAAACTGACGACAAGAGATTCAAAGATGAAAAACTTGAAATTTATTTGTTCTTGTTGTCCATAACTGGACTTTTAAGTGTATTAACTTTGTCTGTAGGCTACAGCAAAATAAAGTATGGCATAGCAATAAACACAATTAAACCGGACAAAATATAACCATTTAGCCATTAAAAACACGAAAAAATCAAGGAAAAAAACGTCAGAAAGGCAAATCTCGTGGTCTCGCGAATCCAGCCGCTTCGCTTCTGAAATGCTTCTGGTGCGGGTTGACACCGTGCAGAGGACGGAACAAAACCTTGCCGGAGCCGTAACGTGCCACAGACGCGTGCAGTGTAAACAAGGCTTTACTGTGATGTATTTAGGTTCATGAGATTTAAATTAATCTATTTAGCAACTTGTTGCTCATATGACATGTTGTGTTAAGCTATATGAATTAGGGCTGGGAAGCGATTAAAAGTTTTAGTTTAATTCATTACATGATGCGTTGATTAATTAATCAAATTAATCACAAATTTATCGTACATTAAATTTGCCTGAGAAATTATCCCCAAAAGATGTTTTGAAGTCATTATTGTGTAAAGCATCAAAAAGACATTACAAAAAGTAAATTCAGAAAGAAATATTTTATTTGATTCAATATAGAATTTATTACACAAAACTGAACTATATCTTGATTTTTTTTATTTTTTTGTTTTATCAATATGGAAAATGAAATTGAAAGTAAAGATATGGTCAACTAATGTTTTATGAATGTTTTTCTTAGAGAAATTAAGTTAGTGAAGGCTACCAAGAAAGCTAGATTAGAAGAAGTTTATTAAATTAATTCAAAATGTGTGCACATTTATTATTAATGTGGGGTGAGATGCGTCACGCAGACACAATAGCGCTGTATGACAGATGTATCATTTTTATTTAATTTTTCCTTTTTTATTCAGAATATTCACTAACTTGTTAACTATAGCCTATCATGAACTATAGGCTATATAGTTGCTGAGCACCTACTGAAAAATATGAGATATTCTCTATTCATTTTAACCAATAAAATATGACTGCAGCTTTCAGATGCGATGTTCTTTTCATTTTTATAGTTTACTTGAGGCAGTTACTATGGTATTTTTAAAGACGCATGTCGAGTGCGCATCAATGTAATACATTAACGCAAAAACGCATCAATGTAATGTGCAGCACGAATCTCTCCACAAAACTCACACGCTCTCAAATATAATGTCCTCATGGCTCTACTCTGGCTCAGATATTGTGTATACAGGTGCTGGTCATATAATTAGAATATCATCAAAAAGTTAATTTATTTCACTAATTCCATTCAAAAAGTGAAACTTGTATATTATATTCATTCATTACACACAGACTGATATATTTCAAATGTTTATTTATTTTAATTTTGATGATTATAACTAACAACTAAGGAAAATCCCAAATTCAGTATCTCAGAAAATTAGAATATTGTGAAAAGGTTCAATATTGAAGACACCTGGTGCCTCACTCTAATCAGCTAATTAACTCAAAACACCTGCAAAGGCCTTTAAATGGTCTCTCAGTTTAGTTCTGTAGGCTACACAATCATGGGGAAGACTGCTGACTTGACAGTTGTCCAAAAGACGACCATTGACACCTTGCACAAGGAGGGCAAGACACAATAGGTCACTGCAAAAGAGGCTGGCTGTTCACAGAGCTCTGTGTCCAAGCACATTAATAGAGAGGCGAAGGGAAGGAAAAGATGTGGTAGAAAAAAGTGTACAAGTAATAGGGATAACCGCACCCTGGAGAGAATTGTGAAACAAAACCCATTCAAAAATGTTGAGGAGATTCACAAAGAGTGGACAGTGCTTCAAGAACCACTACGGAGAGACGTATGCAAGACATGGGTTTCAGCTGTCGCATTCCTTGTGTCAAGCCACTCTTGAACAACAGACGGTGTCAGAAGCGTCTCGCCTGGGCTAAGGACAAAAGGACTGGACTGCTGCTGAGTGGTCCAAAGTTATGTTCTCTGATGAAAGTAAATTTTGCATTTCCTTTGGAAATCAGGGTCCCAGAGTCTGGAGGAAGAGAGGAGAATCCACGTTGCTTGAGGTCCAGTGTAAAGTTTCCACAGTCAGTGATGGTTTGGGGTGCCATGTCATCTGCTGGTGTTGGTCCACTGTGTTTTCTGAGGTCCAAGGTCAACGCAGCCGTATACCAGGAAGTTTTAGAGCACTTCATGCTTCCTGCTGCTGACCAACTTTATGGAGATGCAGATTTCATTTTCCAACAGGAATTGGCACTTGCACACAGTGCCAAAGCTACCTGTACCTGGTTTAAGTATTCCTGTTTTTAATTGGACAGCAAACTCGCCTGACCTTAACCCCATAGAAAATCTATGGGGTATTGTGAAGAGGAAGACGTGATATGCCAGACCCAACAATGCAGAAGAGCTGAAGGCCACTATCAGAGCAACCTGGGCTCTCATAACACCCGAGCAGTGCCACAGACTGATCGACTCCATGCCACGCCGCATTGCTGCAGTAATTCAGGCAAAAGGAGCCCCAACTAAGTATTGAGTGCAGTACATGCTCATACTTTTCATGTTCATACTTTTCAGTTGGCCAAGATTTCTAAAAATCCTTTCTTTGTATTGGTCTTAAGTAATATTCTAATTTTATGAGATACTGAATTTGGTATTTTCCTTAGTTGTCATTTATAATCATCAAAATTAAAAGAAATAAACATTTGAAATATATCAGTCTGTGTGTAATGAATTAATATAATTGTGGCGAGCAGGGCGGGCGAGAGCCGTGAGGGAACGGCGCGAGGCCGGTGACGCGAGTGTTAATGATCGTCACCTGTGAGGCGCACCGGCCTCGAGTCCCTCACGGAGGAGCTCCGGAGGCATAAAAGGAGGAGCGACGACAGTGAACGGACGAGAGAGGACCAGGCCTGGATATTATTTTATGTTGGTGTGGCCGGCAGACGTCCGCGAGGGTCTGCCGGCATTACTTTCGTTTTGTTCTGTTGTTTATTTTGAGATTAAAGTTTGTTTGAATGTTCGCCGGTTCCCGCCTCCTTCTTCCCGTACTTACGAACTGTGTTACAATAATATACAAATTTCACTTTTTGAATGGAATTAGTGAAATAAATCAACTTTTTGATGATCTTCTAATTATATGACCAGCACCTGTAACTTAAAATAAACTTTAAGTGGTTAAATACACTGAATAGTTGTGATATGAAAAGCACAGTAACCATCTCTGGCAAAGCGCGAAAACACGTTTGAATTTAGCAGAGAACGTTCTGATCTTACCGCTGTTGTCGTACGTTTCAAAGGGTTCAAATCGATCGCCTTTCGCCTTTCATATCTTGAAATTTATGGACATTCTAACTGCATTCTATAGGCTATAGTGAGCTGTTACCCTGCATCATATTCATCATCAGTCAATTGTATGAACTGTCAGATGTCCTAGGTCTGGGGGCGGGATAAATGCGTTAAATGCGATAAAAAAAATATATTTTTCCCTCAATTAATTAATCTAATTAACTCGTTAAATTCACAGCCCTAATATGAATATGAATAAATAATTGGAATTTCTGAATTTTTTGAACATTCTTCTTGAAGCGCATTTGTGAGGTCAAGCAGTGATGTTGGCGAGAAGGCCTGGCTCGCAGTCTCTGCTCTAATTCATCCCAAAGGTGTTCTATCGGGTTGAGGTCAGTCAAGTTCCTCCACACCACACTCGCTCATCCATGTCTTTATGGACCTTGCTTTGTGCACTGGTGCACAGTCATGTTGGAACAGGAAGGGGCCATCCCCAAATTGTTCCCACAAAGTTGGGAGCATGAAATTGTTCAAAATGTCTTGATATGCTGAAGCATTAAGAATTCCTTTCACTGGAACTAAGGGGCCAAGCCCAAACCCTGAAAAACAACCCCACACCATAATCCCCCCTCCACCAAACTTTACACTTGGCGCAATGCAGTCAGGCAAGTACCGTTCTCCTGGCAACCACCAAACCCAGACTCATCCATCAGATGGCCAGACAGAGAAGCGTCTCCACTGCTCTAGAGTCCAGTGTTGGCATGCTTGACACCACTGCATCCGACGCTTTGCATTGCACTTGGTGATGTAAGGCTTAGATGCAGCTGCTCGGCCATGAAAACCCATTCCATGAAGCTCTCTACACACTGTTCTTGAGCAATTGCTTCCGCTTTGTTATGATACCACTAATAGTTGACCGTGGAATATTAAGTAGTCAGGAAATTTCACAAATGGACTTATTGCACAGGTGGCAACCTATCACGGTACCACGCTTGAATTCACTGAGCTCCTGAGAGCTATTATATGGACATCAATGTGTTTTTTTGGTAGTACTTAAATTAAATTAATTTTAGGTATTTTAGGTATATTTATGTCTTTAAATTTGTTGTTCTTTGAGAACCATGCGATATTCCCCAGTATTAGCACTGGAACTGTTTCACCATTTGTATCATTCCGCTTGCGGCGACTGTCATGCAGTCAAGCAAATCCACCATATTATTTATGTGAGAATGCAGTTATTTAGACCTCAAATATGTGACCCATATATAAACTTAGCACTTTTTTTACAATTTGTTTTGATGCTTTTGCAGATGCGGGTTCGAGGCGTCAGTGGCTGCTCATGTACCCACTGAAAACAGCTTCATCTTGGCCAGCCCTTTGGGAATTTGCCTCTGACTCTTATGTAGATAGTGGTTGAACGAAATATAATTCATTTGGGGTATATCAAACGGGCAATCTTTGGCCTTATTAATCTTTTACTTGTTCCAGATCAAAATGATTTGGGTGAAGGGGAAAAGTATATTTCATAACTTTATATTTAGGCTATATTTAACTTAAGTCCTGTACTAGAGTGCTACTTTTATGCGTTTACTAATGTTCAGTATTTATTTGCTTGTGTTTATGTCTTTTATAATGGCTTTTGTTGTTAATTTAAATATTGTTGTTCAATAAATATTTTATATTTTATATAAATAATATGCCGTATTTGGTATTGTAAAAGGGTCCGTCAATAGTATGAGTTAAAGTTACATTATTACGCCATTAGATGACGGCAAAGTCCGAACAAGGAAGTTGTTTTAGTGCTGTGGGAAATCCCATTAACTTTTAAAATGACAAAGACAAAGATATTGCTTTCGTCAGCGGCATTCAAACTGATTTTTTTAATAATGGATATAATATTATGGACATTTACCTGAAGAATGAATGCTATATCAGATGCAGGTAATACACTTGTTTAGTTAATCTCTCTCTCTCTCTCTCTCTCTCTCTCATAATACTCTACATAATACAATAAGCTTCAATGAAGTGACTCAACGTTCCTTCGTTACTAGTTCTACAGTGACATTTTAGAATTAGTAACGGAGGCTTGGACTCAACTGTTAATACAGCTATATATAAGATAAAGGTTTAAGTATGAGTAGCTTGTAACTTGGCAAACTACAGTTTCAAAACAGCTTCCCCTACACTGGCACCCTTGAAGTCTGGTTGATGTTACCAGGCATGATGTCAGATGTGTCAAAGGATGATGGACCATGCGTCATCCCTGCTGGGTTTCTGGAGTGTTCCTGTGCTGATAACGTTCATATCTTCTGAATCCAACCGCAGTTAGACTCTTTATCACTTAGTTAAGAACACTGATTCACCAGTTCCTCCCACACTTGGTGTTTGCTGTCTCTGTGATTGTGTGGAAACGTTCAGGCAAACGCAATCACACACGCGCACACAGTTGGAGGGCCTATGATATGTTTGTCCAATTAGCCTGGCAACAAAGGATCATTACCTTGACACAGCAGTGTATTAGAAGCTGATTAAAAGAAGATGTCACGCATTATGCTGAGCATAATGCGTGGGACCGATACAGATCTTGCTCTCTCAGCAGGCCTGTCCTTTCTTACCCACACTGCCCGTCATGATCACCCTTTCATGTTTGTTTTGTTCTTTCTCTCTTTGTCTTTTGCTCTTTTTTTCCTTTGTTACTTTCTGCTGGAGATGTGTTTATAATAATGCAGCCTGTCTTTGTGGTGAAACTCTTGCTGTGTGGCACTCACAGTCTCTGTGGGTAAAGGCTTTGACAATTGCTCAAGCCAAAAGACCACTGAACTCCTATTGCAATGATTTATCAATCAGGCCTCCGTGATATGCGCTAACTAACTAACTAGCTAAAACTCATCTATGCATATATCAACCCATCCATCCATCCATCCATTATTCACCCACCATTCCATCCATCCATCCATCCATCCATCCATTATTCACCCACCATTCCATCCATCCATCCATCCATCCATCCATTATTCACCCACCAGTCCATCCATCCATTCATCCATCCATCCATTATTCTCCCACCATTCCATCCATCCATCCATCCATCCATCCATCCATCCACACACCCATTTAATCTTCCATCTGTTCATCCACACATCTGTTGCGCAATCTATCCATCCATCCGTTCATCATTTACCCACCAGTTTATCCATCCATCCATCCATTGTTCAACCACCAGTCCGTCCATCCATCCATCCATTCACCCACCATACCATCCGTCAACATGCATCCATCCGTCCATCCATCACATGCATGTATCCGTCAATCACATCCATCCATCCACACACATTTATTCTTCCATCTGTTCATCCACACATCTGTTGCGCAATCTATCCATCCATCCGTTCATCATTTACACACCAGTTCATCAATCCATCCATCCATTATTCACCCACCAGTCCATCCATCCATCCATCCATCCATCCACACACCCATTCTTCCATCTGTTCATCCACAAATCTGTTGCACAATCTATCCATCTATCTGTTCATCATTTACCCACCAGTTCATCCATCTATCCATCACATGCATCCATTACATGCAATTTATCTCTTTGAGCTTTGTTATGAAATTTGTAATATTTCAAATATGAGATTTGAAATATTTGAAAGATTCACAATTTAGTGGCCAATGTCAACAACATAAGCTTGACTACTAAAACAAAGGTTGCATTTTTATCCCTGTTTGAAAACCCAGGATTTGGATAGTTGTTGATATTCTACCCATGTGTTTCTGAGAAAGGTCCTTAAACCATGTATTCGGAGGGGGTTGTCCTTGCAATTAGTGAACTTTAAGTGGCTTTTTAAATCTGGTCAAATAGCGAGTATATTACCCTAAATTAGAAGTCTGACCATGGCTCCGCTCTGAAGCTCCTCCTCACAGGGGTCTTTAGCTAATCATAGCCCAATCAGTGTTATTATTTAGTCATTTGTGCAAGGCCACCACATCGATCCACTCACAACAAGGACTTACATTATAGCACCTCCCAAGCGGGTGATCAGGAGGTGACTGTGACTGTGTGTGTGTGTCTGTGTGTTATGTGGGGGGACACAACTGCTGGTTTGCATTATTTTTCACTGTTCTGCAACATTAATTTTTAAAAGCAGCATCCAGCAAAGGTTGTTTAAATTGAATAAGACATTGATCCAGAGTACACCAGTGCCTGGCAAAGCATAGTTAAATCTACAGAATGAAAATAAATAAAGTCTTGACCTTGTAATAGGTTATTATTATTGAAATTCTAAAGTCAACTCAACGTTAAATTAAAATTCAATAAAGACCTTTATTAGTATTTCAGAGCAAAGTTTGTAACCCCCAGGCGTTATTTATATTTTGTGGATTTTTTTTTTCTCATGTTGGCAGTCATTCAATTTGCAGCTGCATTTTTGTTCTGCGAGCAATGAACAGCGCTGTGGGCTGTGGTATTTGTCAGCGGAGACTGAACTACAGTAACTTAGCTCAATAATACCAATTGATTGTCATACTTGGTCACGTAACATTATATGTATGTATGTGTGCGTGTGTGTGTGTGTGTGTGTGTGTGTGTGTATATATATATATATATATATATATATATATATGTTAGGGCTGCACAATGTATTA
>RJVU01075617.1:2736194-2770211 GCA_003731715.1 Anabarilius grahami | reverse complement strand
GATACGAAAATAACATTGAAATCGCGCTTAAAAAAAATTCTTAGAGTAATTATGAAATCGCAAAGGTTGCAAATTTATTTAATTTTTTTGTGCGCAACTTGTCAGTGAAGTATGGTTCCAAATACTAATCCATCTGAAAGCACTGCGAATTTGTGTCACTTATAAGGTACATTTGAAAAAACAACACACGTCAAGCATCTTTCCAGACATGAGAAGCATTTATTAACATCTTTTCCAACAAAAGACAACATTTAATAACATGTTTTTACTCCAACCTCCCTTCATAACAACAGTTGAGCATCCTTCAGTGAGACGATGTGGCCTTTTACACAGAATAAGGCAGTCGTGTGTTTATTAGTCATGTTTAATCAATAAAAGCGTTTTAATCTTCTGATTCAGCTACAGCGATAGTATGGTAGGAATTTCCTGGAATGACGTATGTTATCTACTTCTGTAGCAGGGCATATTTGGAGTTTCTGCGTGAGAGTGCCCTTTGGCTTTCAGATTGAGAAGCATTTACTATTGATCACAGAGCTGTACAGCTCTGACAAGCCGCACATAAAATAATCGCAGCCTTTGCCAAATCGCGTGCGATAAAATTTGCGATAAAAATCACGATATATCTATATTAGGTTAATCTAGGACTGTATGATTAACCAAAATTAAACTTGCTACATATTTTAAAGATTTTGAAGTGTCAAAAGGTCCATCGGTGTAACCGTCCAAAGGCCAATACAGCCATTTCATTTGTGATTAAAATATCTTAAAATGTAATGAATGCATATATTTTTTATTCTGGCATAATTTTATAACATCATATATCAACAAAGTGCAGAATGGTATTAAAATTATGTGTAGAAGTCGTTACTTTGTTATGAGAAAGAATATCCAAATGAATTTCATTGATGTCATTCGGAGTAACCAATATAAAGGGACCATTTTGGATCAAGTCATGCGGTCAGTATCATGTGACAGGATGTGACATCATTCAGACACCTGCAAAGGACCACATGGTCATGAAGCAAAGTAACTAACTCTCTCTTAACTATTTGGAAAATATCGTCATTCGGTATAATCAAAAATGTCATTCAGTAAAACTGAAATTTTGGTTAAACCAAATGACTTTTGTGGTGACAAATTTTGTCCATCTTGTAAAAAATGAAAAAAGCAGTATGAATTTATTATAAATACCACATAATCTCATTGTTAACACTTAACAAAACTTCAAAATTATTATTATTATTTTTTTTTACACTTTTAAAAACCTTATTCGTCAATGACCCACCTACAATATTCAAAGATTAGAGTAAATTTTATAGTTACCTACCCAATGTGTATAATATCGGATATCAATAAAACACGTCATCAAATTTCAGGATTTTTGCCACTTCCATAGACATCAGTGTATATATTTTAAAAACTATAAATGTTTTTTGCTAGTACTTATCTATATTTAAATGTCAGAAACATAAAACATTATATGGTTGAAAACGCTGAACAGTTATGATATACAGTATGACAAGCGCTAAACGCATCTGTCTCTGGCTCAGAGCCAGCCAAAGCTCGAACGCACATTTGAATTTAGCAGTTGATCACGTGATACACTGAACATTCTCATCACACCGGTGTGATCGTACCCTTCAAAGGGTTAATAATCAAATGTATATAGATATTTATTTTTTTTATTTTTTTTGTCTTTTGGAAGCTCCATTCAAATCTATTTGGCTCAAAAATCTGAGGGGGCAACTGCCTTGAATGGTCATGCCTCTGATGAGAACATATCATGTCATACCTGAAACCCAATCTGCTCAAGTGTTGTCTATTCTGGCTCCCTCCGCCTATGGCATCAGCTAATCAAATCCCCTCTAAAGGTTTAAATGGCACTGTATTGCCATGAAACAGCCGGCTGACAGCATACTGAAGTGAATGTACGTCAACATGATGTTGATTGCTGACATGGAAATGGTTGATTCATACTTGTGCTGTATTTAAAAATTACTCTGGATGAGTATGCATTTGTGTCTGCAATGCTGATGAAGAGGTTGATGAATGATGCATTTGGAATGGAGTTTCAAGAATGGAAGAACAGGCACCTGCATTACAGGAGATTCCACTTTCCCTTCTTGCCCTTATGTCACAGAGATGTTTGGTCTTAACAAGATCAGTCCAGCGTGATCAGTAGAAGCCACTCAGTTGATCGTGACAGAGAGAAGTCCTGAAGTTGAAAATGTTAGCTGAGAGAGCGGCAACTCAGATGGCCACTGCTGTCGTGGAAGTTGATGGTAACAAACCACTGTCACGCCAGTTGAAGCAGAAATGCAAGCTGTAATAGTTCTAAAAGAAGATCAAGTTATAGGCCTTAAGGCCTCGCTGACACTGTTGTCACTCCTTGAATCTCCTAAAGTGGCCACAGATTGATGGAATGTCTAGTTATTGAGTTGGCCCAGACTGTCACCAACAATACCCTTTTTTCCCTGTGATGATGCCAGTGCTCGGACAGTGCTGGAGCTGCACACATTTCAAATGAACTTAAATCAAGCTTAATATAAACAAATAAAATCAACAGCAGTACATGAATAACATGATATTTGCGACTGAGAAAGTAGCAGCACAACAATAACAACTGAGTGTATCTGTCAACTGAAGGTGCATTGAAACATGCATTGCCCGCTTATTGTTTGTTATAATAGAATGCTGCAGTGATGACGTCAAAATCCGGAAGACTAATTCACCAGTTGTTCCATTGAGATTCTTCTATGGGTTTTTATAATGGGTTTTTTCAATTTATGAGTAAAATAAGGTCTATGGTAAACATAACTTGACGATACTCGGGCGTTTTGTTCAACAAAGTAAACTGCATACACTCACACCCCAAACGTTCAGCTTCATAATTCACATTTTTAATATCAATATGTAAAAACTGCATTATAAAAACCCATTGGAAAGTCTTGCGGGAATCAAATGGCAAATATATTTTTAAAAATTGTATTATTTAGAATTAAATTATTTTAAGAGAAAAAGGAAAATGTTTAATCTGTACATTAGTAATTTAATGTATAGGGCAGGGGTTTTCAAATTCAAAGACAGCCGGACTCCCTTTTGACACAACGTACACAATGGCGCCTCCCCACCCCCCAATTTTTTCAATTGTAATTACACACACATGGTTTGTTTGCGCATCAATGATAACAGACTCTTGCCTCGTGTGCCTAATGTACAACTCCTGTCACTGTAAACATCTTTACCTTGATTACAGTCATCATCCATCAAAACTTTACTAGTGCGACACTGGTTTGCTTTATCTGTTCAAGAGATGTAGTTTGTGTATCATATGCTCATGCAGCAGTTGGGTGTTTTAAGATGCTGTTCAGTAGTTTAAGATGCTGGCCGGTAACGGTATGCTTTTGAGCGCTGATTAGCTGTTCTCACAGCTGGTAAGAGCAGCGTCTTCAAAGAGAGGAGAGCACATGACAGGCTGCACACAATCCCTGTCTGTGATGCCACAGCCGTTCCACTGCGTGCTTCAGCACTTTTAAAGAGCAAGTCCCTGAAAGAGCTTACACAAGTAGAGCTTGCGTCTTTTTAAAGATGACATTCTACTTGTGTGTTTCTAGATGCGGTCGTTACCTGGCACCGAGGGATGGTCACGATCGCTGCATCACGTGTCTTGGCTTAAAGCACTCTGAGGCAGCGTTCGTGGATGAGTCATGTACCCATTGTGAGAAGATGACCATCTCGGAGTTGCGATCCAGACTCCAGTTCCTGCAAAGGGGCGGAGTCCCAGTGCCGCTGACTTGTTCCAATCCTCCTCAGAGGGTTGCTTCAGGTAGCGGCACTGGTGATCTGAGGATTACAGTGAGCGCGCTTCCTTCCGGGAACCAACCCCCTATGAACCCTCACTCCTCCTGCACTCCGCAGCCAGTAGAGCTGCCGGGGGAGTGCGGTGGGCCATCTCAAAGGTGTGCACCATCCGTATCCTTCGGAGCTCCCCCCGATGACCGGATGTTGATAGCTGCATCGGAGGGTGAGCCAGATTTTTCTGGAAATGACGAGTCGGCGCAGTTGCCTCCTTCGGGAATGGTAACTGTGCCCGATTCGGATCCGGAGATGATGGCAATGCTTTCCCGGGCCGCCAACAGGGTCGGGCTCGTGTGGAATCCTCCACCGTGTCCCGAGCCCTCGCGGTTGGACGATTGGTATCTCGGGGTGGCACGTCCAGGCCCCCGCCAAGAAGGGTGGTAAAGCCAAGAGCAAGAGGCCCTAGGACGGGCGACCCGGAGATGAAGGTCGCCCATCCTCAGGAGATGGTGACCGCACCGCTCCTTCCCCCGGAAGGCTAATTCCGGACCATCAGGCTCGGCTATTCGATTCAGTTCGCCTGGCGTCCCCCCAAGTTCAGGGGCATCCACTTCACTGCAGTGAAGGCTGTGGATGCCCTTGTCTTGCGTGCGGAGATCACGGTCCTACTGGCGAAGGACGTGATAGAGCCGGTCCCTCCAGCCGATATGAGGTCAGGGTTCTACAGTCCCTACTTCATCGTACCCAAGAAAATCGGTGGGTTACGACCGATGTTGGACCTGCGAGTTTTGAATCGGAGCCTCCACAAGCTACCGTTCAAATTGCTCACGCAGAAACGCATTTTCGAGTGCATCCATCCCCAAGATTGGTTTGCAGCAATCGACCTGAAGGACGCGTACTTTCATGTTTCGATTCTCCCTCGACACAGGCCATTTCTGTGCTTTGCATTCGAGGGTCGAGCATATCAGTACAAGGTCCTACCCTTCGGGCTGGCCCTGTCTCCCCGCGTCTTCACGAAAGTCGTGGAGGGAGCCCTTGTTCCCATGAGAGAACAGGGTATTGGCATCCTCAACTATCTCGATGACTGGCTTATTCTAGCGCAGTCTCGGGATCAGTTGTGTGAACACAGGGACCTGGTGCTCAGTCACCTCAGCCAGTTGGGCCTTCAGGTCAACTAGGAAAAGAGCAAACTCTTCCCTGTGCAGAGGATCTCTTTTCTCTGTATGGAGTTGGATCCGGATGAACAGGCAGCATGCCTCACAGAGGAACGTGCCTTCAGCCCGTGGTCAGACCCCTTGTTTCTTCGGGCAGGAGTGCCCCTAGAGCAGGTGTCCCGGCATGCTGTGGTGTTCACAGATGGCAAGTCTGTTGGTAAGCACGACCTGGTCGTCAGGTTCCTTAGAGGGGCGAGACGGTTAAATCCTCCTTGACCCCCCTCCATACCCTCTTGGGACCTTGCTCTGGTGCCTCGAGCACTCCAGAATGCTCCCTTTGAGCCCTTGCAGTCAGCAGACTTAAAGATTCTGTCTATGAAGACTTTGCTGCTGGTTGCATTGGCCTCCATCAAGAGGGTAGGGGACCTGCAGGCATTTTCGGTCAACGAATCGTGCCTAAAGTTTGGGCCGGGTGATGGCTACGTGGTACTGAGACCCCGGCCTGGCTATGTGCCCAAGGTTCCTACCACTCCCTTCAGGGATCAGGTAGTGAGCCTGCAAGCGCTGCCCTCAGAGGAGGCAGACCCAGCCCTGGCTTTGCTCTGTCCAGTTCGCGCTTTGTGACTGTACATAGACAGAACTCAAAGCCTCAGGACCTCAGACCAGCTCATTGTCTGTTACGGAGGCCAGCAGAAGGGAAAGGCTGTCTCCAAGCAGAGGATGGCCCACTGGATAGGTTGCATGCTCACTCCACGAGAGGTATTGCATCCTCCTGGGCGCTGGCTCGTGGTGCCTCGCTGACTGACATTTGTAGAGCTGCTGGATGTGGCTCCGCAGTGTTCCTTTCCAGTGAAAGGGTATGCTTTCCTAGTGTTATCCAATAGTCTCACTGAGTGGGTTTTGGGGAACAGCAGTGATCGACACTCTCTGTGTTAGCCCTGTCCCACCGTCCTTAAGCAAGTGGGTTCAGGTGGCTTACAACAGAGCACTGGAAGGGGGCAGCTTCTGTGGCGCTTTGGTAGGGATTTCTGTTCGTTGGTCTGTCCGACGTACGTCGGACATCTCGGTTACAAAGGTAACCCTCGTTCCCTGAAGGAGGAAACTGAGACCTACGTCCCGTCGCCACAGTCGCTGTACCCCGCTGATGCTGCCACCTATCCGGTTCGGCTCCTCAGCGAAAACCTGAAGATGCAACGCACCTGCTGCTCATTAAATACCCACGCTGCGAGGCGAGCAGCTGCTGCATATGATTTCATGCCAATGTGCATTGGCTCGTTTTAGTTACACTCGAAGCAGATTGGCCTCTCTAGCGAGATTCCTATTCTTCGGTCTATCCGATATACATCTCCTTTCCCTCCTTCAGGGAACGAGGGTTACCTTTGTAACCGAGACGTTTCAGCAAATAAAGCATTGATTGAAATTATTACTCATTCATTAATTAATTATTATTAGAATTTTTTTAACCACTCTGCGCATTTCCCCTGACATGCTCTGGTGCCCCCTTGGAGAGGTGTGCCCCACACTTTGAAAAGCCTAGTGCATGTGATATGTAATTTAATAAATGGACAGAAACTAACTTTCAAATGTTTGTTCACCAATATAGCATTTATTTGTTCAAAAATACTGATCATAATTTGATACTGCATTTACTGGATCAAAAATACCTTGGTGAATAAAAGTGTGTATATATATATATATATATACAAAAACTTACTGACCCCAGACTTTTAAACGGAAGGGTATTTTCATGCTTACATTGTATATGATAAATGAATGCATTGTACATACAAGCAATTTCTTGTAATTTCTAAACAGGAGCTGGACAGAGTACCTGTTCTGCAGTTTATCCAAACAAAGGCTATTTTAAATTGTGAATTTCAATGTTTTATTTTTTCTTTCTCTGAAAATGGAAAATCTAGAAAAAAAGAAAATAAAAAAAACCCCCACTCATTGGCTGCAGGTGTCCGTTGTTCTTTTGTTTGACAGCAGTGCCATGGTGTACTTTCCTAAAGAGTAACAGGAGGTTAACTGTGTCCACCTTTCTGGCTTTTAGTTTACCTGAAATCATGCTGGAACAGGACTTGAAGTCTTCTATCTTCTGGAAGTGCTTTCACATTCAGTAATTATAATGCTTTATGTGATAATTGTAAAACAATGCTTTTAAAGCCAACCATGAAATAAGCTTCTCTAGTAATTGACTAATTAGTGTTGCCCAAGAACACAATGTACTCTTGAGAGATAAAAAGAACAGGTTAAAAGTAGGGAGGTCAAAAAGATGAAAAGGTAGAATAATTTAAAAGGTTCCAGCTCTTTTTTTTATTTTATATGTTGCTCAGAAAAAAAACAACAACAACAACAACAAAACAAAACAACATGCTTCTCTATCAACAATGTCCAGTCTTTTTTTAAAAATATGATGTCAGTACTGTAGTTTATGGCATTTGGGAAGGAGAGAGATAGATAGGGGAAAGGAAGATGGAAAACAGCCGTGGGGCTCCTCTTTGCGCAACCCAAATTGAATAGAGAAACCAGCCTTTGAGAGATGCTTAAATCCACATGCTGCCACATCTGAGCGTTTACATGCATTTATTAATGCAGAGACATGGGAGCAAACTGATACATTTTTGTACATTCTGACATCCATATTATTGCATTCTCTACAAGACAGAAAAGCAAAAGCATGTCAATGTAACTATCAATTCATGATTCATACATGTGATGAAACTCTCAGTTCCTTTGATTATCAATGCTGAACCTGTTAAGGGCTGACTGTGTTTCGGTAACTGTGGTCCCACCAGGGACATGAGTGTAATGTCAAGTCAGACAGGAAGACGATGAGAGGCAAAGTGTATCAATTTAGCAGCAATTACTTTAATTTTCAATACACAAAACAAAAGAGGATACTCCACAATGAGAAAATAAAACAACAGTGAGCTAGAGCACAGTCAAAACTGCACAGTGAGCAAAAAGAACTGAGGGCAGTATATACAGAGTGAAATCAAAACAAGGATCAGGTGTGTGAAATCAATGAAGAGATGAGTAACCATAGCAACAAAAACATACTTAGTAACCAATGAAACAGAAAGGTAAGACAGAAAACACTGAAAAATAAACTTAAGGTACGTATTTACACGTCAATGATGTAGTAAAAATGGAAAAGTTTTCCTTTGCGTTTTTCGTGTACAGACGACAACATTGTCAAAACGATCCCCGTTCACATGGATCAGTGAAAACGACTAAAAACACTGCATTATGCATGTCAGGCCAATAGTTGGCGATGCCACTTTGTAAAGAAACACTACGCACCTATAGAATGAACACGTAATATGCATGCACATGACGTGACTGTTTTCCCAAATTCACATTTTTGTAGTTTACATGGAGATGTATAGTTTTGAAAAACTTCTATTTTGAATCCCATTTTCAAGTTTGCATTTTCAGCCCCCCCAACGCAATTGTCATGTAAATGAACGGCAACAATGCATAAAAGTTTTCAGTTTTTAGTCGAAAATGGTGACGTGTAAACGGCCCCTACAAGTCCATGAAAATGAATCGACCGTCTGCTCTGCACCGTATCCAGTGTAGACAATATCACTGATTATAATTCTATTGTCTTCTATTGTATAATTCTATTGGGTTCTATTGTCTTTTGTCACGTCGTTCCGTTCGCGTCCGGTGTAGACACGGTGTAACAGAACGTCGTGACACTGACACCATGTTTACACCAGACGCAACCGTTGTCGCGCCGCAACAGCTAAAAGCTGTCTACACTGAATGCGACAAACTGACCGTTGCAAAGCACTTGGATTACATCAGAAAAAGGAATTTGTTGTGTCGCGTCACGCTGCATCCACTGTAGACAATATCACTGATTAAAATGGGTTCTATTGTCTTGTTCTATTGTTCTAGTGTAGACACGGTATGAGGAGGCAAAGGAAGCCTGCAGTAAAAATAGTAATAATAAAAAAAATAAATAAAAATGAATAAACTAAACAAATATTCTGAAGTATACATTGAAAACGTGTGCAAATTACTGCTGTCAGTATTTTTATTTTTTTAAAGAAATTATTATTTTTTTATATATATATTCAGCAAGGATGCATACATTGACCAAAAGTGACATTAAAAACATTTAGACATTTATCATTTAACAAAAGATTTCTATTTAAATAAATCCTGAAAAAGGGTATTACATTTTCCACAACTCTTTTCAACATTTGATAAAACAAGAAATGTTTCTTGAGCACCAAATCAGCATATTAGAATGATTCTGAATGATCATGTGACACTGAAGACTGGAGCTATCACACTGTAGCCCAAGACTGGTTGCCCACCGAAGCCAAGCAGGGTTGAGCCTGGTTAGTACCTGGATGGGTGACCTCCTGGGAAAACTCAGTTTGCTGCTGGAAGAGGTGTTAGTGAGGTCAGCAGGGGGTGCTCACCCTGTGGTCTGCGTGGGTCCTAACACCCCAGTATAGTGATGGAGACACTATACTGTCAAAAAGCACTGTCCTTCAGATGAGACATTAAAACCGAGGTCCTGACTCCCTGTGGTAGTAGGGGTGAGTAGGGGTGTAACCCCGCCGGGGTTGGAGATCGTTTTGATTTTAACGATAACGATTACGATTACGATTACGGTTCCGGCTCTGCTTATTGAATCCGGTTCTTATCGATTCTCGATTCCGATTCCAATATTTTTTTTTATGGAGAGAAAAAAGAGCAAATACTTTAAGAATAATGTTTGTACCTTTTATTCTTGCCACATTTAGGCTATAACCAGTAGGCTGTAACTGTTTTTGTACCTGAGTGTGAGACGCTGCTATTGCTAAGCCGTATCTGGTGCTTTAGGATTCGCGGCTGGGTTAGAGTTCACAGTTCATTATTTCAAATGTAAGCGCGTTATTTCAAATGTTCGTTATTTCAAATGTTTCCAGGCGCGCCTATATGTTTTTCAGAATACCTCAAGCGCACCGCAGGTCATGTGACAAGAACCAAACGATCAGCTTCGGCCTTTCCGTAACAACATCAAAAGCTCAGCCGGGTTTTATTTCTCATCTCCATAAATATATCTAGAAAAGCTAATGCAAGAGCTAGAAATCAATTAATCCTTTGCTGATACTTCCTCGTCATTCTTGCAGAGTGTAGTTCATCGTTGCATAGCAACAACAGACGCCACGGGAGCGAAAGCGCTTTGGAAAGGAGGAGAAAGTGTTGCGGCCGCGCTTTCCACGCGTTTTTAGACGCGACATGTGAACGGCCCCAAACACAGTGCATTCCTTCAGATTAATGCCGTGTTGAAGCAAAAGTCAGTGCCGATTGTAATGAACTGCGTATGTGCGTGATGAGAAGGTCCTTGTCGCAGGTCCTAGCAGATAGGTACAACTGTAAAATGCTCACTGCTGTTCACCGTGCGAGAATGACTGAAAAAAAGTCAGGAATCGATAAACAGAATCGAAATGCTCGCATCGTATCGAATACCCAGTTCTTTGAAATTTGGAACCGGTTCTGAAATGGAACAGGTTCTCAATACCCAACCCTAAACCCCGGCATCCTGGTGGTGGTTGAGGAGATTTCCCCTTCAATATGTAAAGCGCTTGGAGTACCCAGAAAAGCGCTATATAAATGTAACAAATTATTATTTTATTATTATTGGAGTAATGGCTGCAGAAAATTCAGCTTTACCATCATAGGTATAAATTACATCTTAAAATATATTTAAATAAAAAAAGATATATTTTAAAATTATAATAATACTTCTTCACAATGTTACCATTTTACTGTATTTTTGATCAAATAAATGCTGCATTGGTAAGCATAAAATACTTCAAAAACATTAAAATATCTTAATTTTCATTTATCTGTCTACCAATCCCAAACTTTTTTATTTATTTATTTTTAAGAAATACCAACAGTGACACCAGTGGTTCACAGGGAGACAGCATGTCTCTTGGCTTGTGTTGTCATTCAGATCCTGATGGGTTGTCTTGAACTCAGTATTTTATCAAGTGAAAAATACTCAGACAAAACAGCCCTTGATGATAATGTAAATCTGTTAAACAATAATATATTTGCATGCACATCACAAACCCTCTCTCTGTCTCTCTCTCTGTCTCTCTGTCCCTCAGGATGGCATGGGAAATCTCCACGTAACCAAAGAGGGCATCAGATTAGAGGGCGTGTCGGAGTTCCTTCTTCCACTTTATGTGAAAGAGATCAAATCCAGAAGGGTAAGAAGTTCTGTCTCGTTTTCTATACCTCTGCAATGGGAAAATAATAATGTAAACTGTTAGGGGAACAAACATATTTAATTTATTTTTAATTTTTTTATAGGAGTATTATCTCAGTTCTGTTTCTCAAACAAGTGGCACTTTATCTGGTTCTGGCTGATTATCACATTCACATGGTACTTTAAATGATTTTCACTACCACGGTACCATCTCACAGCAATACCATAGTACTTTTCTTTTTAGATCGTGTCAGCAAACTAAATGATTAAGGTAGTGGGTTTGCTCTTTAGATGAGGATTTTGCTCCTGTTCTCTTAACAGGTGCAGCAGGTCACAGGGACAGAACTGGTGCGGAATCCATGTTAAGCAGCTCAAATAACCTGTTGAACTTTGCCTGCTAAATCCCTCAGTGAAGTTATTTCACTCTGTGCTGCAATGTAGTGAGTGAATTTGCTGGTTGACATCTTTCAGCCTTTTCAGCTTTATGTTACTTGATGTGACAAGGGCTATCATTAGCATGTTAGTTAAATTTAAGTTTAATTTTATGATTAAATTGATGGCTTAAATCTCTAAAAATGATTTAGTTCCTTCAAAAATGTTTTGCTTTTTATTTTAGTATGCAGTCAGTTATTTGCATCATGCTTGATTTTGCATGTTTACCTCCCATTTGTAGTTTGTCAGGTTATAAAAATTAAGGACATTAATACAACATCTCCACTCTCCATCAAATGCCGACACACCCACCATGGTGACAGGGCATGTAAATTGGCAGGGTTTCAGACATCACTGGTCTGTCATCCCAGGTACCAGCTGTGATGCTGGAGTGAGCGTGGTGGGGATTCTAGCTTGAACTCTTGATATATGTGACAGGGCAAAGTGTAGATCACTAAGATGAATAGGGCAAGCTCACCAGCACACATTCTTTGTCAAGCACACATACAGAGAAGTACACAGGGTCGGGCGCTTCCCCAAACTTCCGCTGTACGCATGCATCATGTTCTGGTTCATTTGTATTAGGCCTCTGTTGACCTTTAGCACCCGATTGTAAACACAATGCTGTTGATCGATTTCTCTCCTTCTCTTTCTCTCTCTTTCTTGTTGTGTCTCACTCTTTAACTCACTGTGGCTGTTGTCACTGCAGCATTCATAATCCGCAGTATTTTCCTTGCAGAAAAAAAAAGGGAAAACCTTGATGAATTTTCATGCCAGTCTAAGTTGGTTAGTGCTGATTGGTACAGTTTTTTTTTTAATGAGCTATCTGGTTTGCCCTGTCTGTCTGTCTGTCTGTTTAACTGTTATAGGGTTAGGGTTGTCTGTCTGTCTTTTATCTTTTGAAGAAAATATATTTTGTCAAAAATATAAATTTGAGCATGACTTTCCTCTAATTATAATAAAACATTAAAGGGGTCATGAATTGAGAAATCAACTTTTCCTTGAGCTTTTGATATATAAGAGGTCATCGTACTATTAGAATATTCTGTAAATTTCAGAAATGTAAACTTCCTTGTTAGTCCAATAAAAGCTTTTATTGACACCAGGCCCATTGAACGACTGATCCTGGAATGTGCCATCTATGTCATATATAGGTAAAAGCCGCCTCCACAGAAGAAATCAACGCCTACTTCATCGTTGCAACTTTAGCACCGCCCACTGGCATGTCAGTGAGATGAGGAGGAGAGAAGAGCGATACAACAGGACAAAAATAGCATTACCTTTCAAAGGATCCTTATGCTAGGAATATGGTTATTTATTTTCAACAATGTGAATGTCTCAGTTGAGCTTTACTTATTTCTATTTGCGATTTCACTGTGGATTCTTTGGTAGATCAATCGCAGGCTTTGCAAACAGACTTTTACGATATGGACTTGACAGTAATGCAACAACATAAGTAACTGAGTTACTCCTACTGTTCTAATGCCTCTGATATGTAATGATTCATGTACAGTCAGATGTTCTTTGTCTCTGTGTCAGTAAATCAAACCAGTGACTAAACTTAACAGTCAACTTTACATTGTTTCTCTTAGTAGGATGAAAATAATGTTATTTAAATGGTGATAAAATTATATAAAGAAAGTGATCAAGGAACGCTCTCTTTGCAATCGTTGGAGTTCTCAATCAAACAGTGCGAGTTTATCAGTAACTGAGTTCTGGACACATGCCAAAACTCCCATTTTGTTCAACGAATCTCTTAGTTATATCGTGTTTGCACGGTTAGTGACGATGAAAGCATTTGTTAGTGTACAGAAATTGAGTTGCAATGACGAGATCACTGCTTTCATGCGCTCAACAACATGTCTGTGATCGGCTGTTCATCACTGCAACCTTTCATGCCACGATCTAAATATAATGCAATAGATCTAAATGTAATGCAGCACTTTTCATGATTAGTTAACCTTGACAGCTGTAATAGTAAAAACGTGCTAAAAGAGAAAGTAAATACTTGGCTATTTCAAATGGAAAGATGTCAGCCATTCACAGCAGTGGGCGTCTACACTGTCTCACAGCAGACAAAATATGACAATTTTTTATGTAAAAAGCAAACTAACATTATAAGTGCACCCCAGGAAACATTATAAAACAATAAAACAACACAGTTAATGACCCCTTTAAACAATTAACTTTTACAAATTTTACATATTTCATTTTACTCTGACTACAATTCCATCTTTTTATATATTTACTTATCCTATATTTATTTTTTAACAAAAGACAGTTTTGTTATAGTTGTTATTCATTTTGAGCAGAGGCAAATTGTAAAATTACTTTATGTTGTGTATTTACGTGATTAATCACATATTTATAGGATGCGTTTGGGTGAGTTAATCAACCCGCTAGCAGCGCTTCACTTTACCGGTGCAGTTTACAGCTTCAGCTCCTGCAGCTCAATCCCCGTCACACTGAATGAAAGTGTGACGGGGTGTGGTCTTGGGTGTCCCCAGAATGTATTTGTGAAGTTTCAGCACAAAATACCCCACAGTTAATTTATTATAACCATTTGAAAATGTCATTTTTGGGGCCTGTTTTAAAAAGAGCTGTTTTGGTGTGTACCACCTTAAATATAAATGAGCTGCATATCCCCGCCCTGCCTTTGGATGAGGGCGTAACTTGCATTCCTATGGCAATAAACAGACCCGCTGTTTTGTATGGCATTCAGCCGTACATGTTTGAACCGGAATCTGTCTTTACAGAAAACATACACAGTTTTTAATACAATATCTTTAAAAAAATATATATATACGTGTGGATACACACTATACAAACAAGGTTTAAATTATATACACAGACATTCTACGACGACGACAACAACTTTAGACGCATTTGTTATTGAATTAGCTGACATCGACTGAAATGACTATTTGCTCAAAAAACATTAAATACACTTACCTCTTCTGGAGGTGACGTTGGATCGCGAACAGTAGGCAACGATCCACACTTGAGGATTAACTTTGAAGCAAGACCTGCTTTGAATTGACCCTCGTTCTCAAAACAGTCAGTCAAAAAATGATTCGCGCAAACATAAACGTATTTTGGAATTTTGAGTGGCGCCTTTCCTTCGTAAATAAAATCCATCCACTGCGTTTTCAGTGGCTCTGATGTCGGAAGTAAGTGAAAACTACTATGTTCATTATTACATCCCACAACAGAACACTTATGTTTCTTAGGAGACATTACCGGCTGTCGTTGAAACAATGGAGGATGGTTGACAGATCACCGAGGACGGGGTCTATGCCAAAACCAGATTGTCAATCAAACCACGTGGGTGGGGTTTAGCACAATTCTACGTCACAGTGAGAGCAATCTTAGAACAGGGCGTTCTGAGACAGTGCTTATGAATGATTGAGATTGTAAAAAAACCACTGGGTGGATTTTTCTCATTCTAGGGTGGTTTTGCTCACACACTGCCAACACACATTTATGGTCAAACACCATGTAAAAGTGAATTTTGCATAATAGGTGCCCTTTAATTAAAATCCTTAAATTTAACATGCACATGTTCCATCTCATCTTTGTAACTGACAAAATCAAGAAGCCCTTTTTTAACAAACACATTTCGACCACAACCTTAGCCACGTTAAAGCTATTATTTTTTTTTTTTCCCAACAGTCCTGCTGCTTTAGCTTAATAGGCAGCTTAGGCTATCTCATGTTAAGGAACAGTATACAACAACATGGGTTAACATTTATGCTAGTCATTTCAGCAGATGTGGTAATTGGCGCACTAGTGAAACTCAAATGAATAGAGGCATAGCAGTCTCTATACTTCAGTCTATACCAATACACTGTGCAGAAACAATGGCCGCTGAGCCTGCTTGGAGTGCACATTAATTAATAATGATAAACCCCTTTACCACTGCTCAGATAAACTTATAAAGAAGCCTTGTCCTTGAGCCAATAAATCAAAGTGCCTAATGTGTTAGCCACAGTGATTAGCATTAAAGAACACAAACAAAGCGCTGGCTTGCTGCTAGCTCGCTGATGGCACTCCTGATTAGCCTCGATAATCACCAACGCACATCAAAGCCCGTTGAGGGGCCTTTGCATTTCCCCTCAGCACCCCACTGAGAACACAGCGTCGCAAATCCCAACACACCCTCGCAGCGACACGGCGGCCATTTTGGATCATTCGCCTCAGATGACTGTGAGGGTGCGACATTGCGAATTATAATTAATCCACAAAGTGTAGAAAGCCAGAAGCTAGGGTTCGGGGAATGCGGCATGGTGGTCTTGGTCTGGGAGGAGAGCCTTGAGCTGTAAGGCTGAATACTGCAGACAAGCTGTTTTGGCGTCTCCTACAAAGAAGGATTGTGCCATGGCCTGAATTGACACTCTGCTTCTAAGGGCCACCAATGATGTGTGACACAGGCACTCATGAAAGAGAGACCAAAAAGGAAACATATGAAAGGAAAGGTGCTGAAAAAGGATGAATAAAGATTCACAACATGAGGGGCAGCAGGAGAAGTGACAGTATGTAGCCACCAAGCTTGAAAAGTATTAAAAAAAAAGATGCCTGAAACATGAAAGTTACAATGTCATATATACTGTATGTATATGACATTGTTGGGCTGACAAATAACATGCATTGTCATTTGAGTTTGAATGAGACTTCATTCAGAATTGTATTTCAGAATTGTAATTATGGGCCAAGTATCGAAGGTGTGTATCCACCTTATTCCTGACAAGCCTACTGCATTTTGAATTATGGGTTACACTTTGGGGAACTTCCATTCAAAAAGACTGAAACTAAGAATTTCAAAATTGCACCACAAATAATTATTATCTTTCAGTTTGACTAAATGAGCTGTAAATATTCCTTCATGTTTTATTTTCAGACGTCAGGAGAATACGTAGCGCTTGGTATTTTAATGTGACGTGGTATCACAAGAATATCTATGTCGCTGCATTCTTTTCGTCTGGATTATTTTCTTTTATTCCATTGTTTTCCATTGTATTCCTTCCTTTGTATTCCACTGTAACAGTATAAAAAAAAGACAACATACACTCTGCATTTGTGGTCTGTTCTCCCGATTTAATTTATGATATATCACATGAATAATTCACTGGAATGCACTCTCATGAAGAATCTCTCGTCGTCTTTCTCCCCAAATCCTCACGTCTCTTTCCAGGTTTATTTTCTCACGGATGCTTTAAAATGTAATTATCTCCCCTTTTCACTTCTAATCCCTATTAACAGTGTTTACTGGAATGTTTCTGAAGCAGGTAAATACAATGTATTATCTGTCAAAATGATGGAAATCATATTATCATTAATGAACATTTTTGATTAACGAAACGTATGTTACATAATACAGATTATATTACCACAGTGATATTTAACACATTTGTATATTGCTGTAAAAAGAATCGCGCCTCTGGGGTCATTGATGGTCTGTTGAATGTACTTTGTTGATGCTTTTACACTTTTAAATTTCCTTTTAATGTTCGATGGTTGAATGGTGAGTAGAATAATGTCATTTCATAGCAGTTTAAAAAAAAAAATCATATTATTTTGGTCATAGAGCGAACATTTCACTGATTGTTTACAGTTTAATGGATGTTACACCCATAATTTGCGCAAAAGCATCATGAGGAGTAGGAATAAGATGGATAGGCACATATTGTATCTTGATGCATCTCAATCCAAGCTCCCTAGGTCGTGAATCTGTATATCGTGTACACAGATTGACAATGGTAAGGGCGGTAAGGACCCTGTCTCATTACAAATTGGGACACTGATGGTGACATCACAACTTGCTTGTTGTACAACATCACTACTGGTATTTATGAACAACAGCAGAACTAAATTCTTTATGTTTTTATTTTTTTGTATGTTATTTAAAATACATTATGATAAATACTTTGATTTGTATATATACCTGCAGGATTTCAGTCATAAATTAATTATACATATAAGGTAGATTATGTTACCTGTCTGGCAATGATGTTTATGCTGAAATACAATTAAATAAGGTGTTTTTTTGTTTGTTTTGTTTGTTTTTTTCAAAACATCTATCGCATGTCATGTGTGGTGAGCTGGCTTATGTGATTTATGTTTTGTGCTTCAAAACTTCCATTAAGGGAACATAGTGAGCATCAATGCTCCCTGTTTTTCATGGTCATTGTGGGACTTTTTAGGGAACATACATTTCAGTGCACTGGAAGGATTTTGCGATTGAGACAGTCCTTCTTCTTTTTTCATTTTTGAAGAAGAAAGTTGTGAAATTTGGCACACTGATAGGGGACAGTCTGAACAATAATCACTGCAATTTTGGAGTCTCTAACTCAGTGCCTCTAGTACCACCAATTGTCCAAAGTTACACTTATGTTCATGCTAATAACTTCTAAACCGTAACTTTTGAACTAGAAGGGCTTTTCTTTGATTCCTTGGCTCAAAACGATTTGATTGCACCCTGTGATGTATGAAATGCCTACTTTTTCAAACTAGTCATAGGCGGTTTGTCTATGATTTTCACCAAAATTATATTTTCAGAATTGTGTTTTTATTGAACCTTTGTTGAGGACATGGCAAGACTGACACATAATAATGTATGCATCCCTTTATACGTAAACACATGGGTCTCAAAATGTCTTCCTGATTTTGCTTCATGTTATGTTCCTGGATGGATGTGATGATGAAATTACATTCATCCTTTGCCGAAGTAAAAGGTTTAAAACATGTTGGCCCTGTCCTGAATTGCCCACTGGAAATTAGTGAGACTCTTATATGTGTCAAGTTTGTGTCCAACATTTTTGTGGAGCCTGCATTAATGGCTACACAAAATGCAGTCTATTACCAACATTCCAAGTGACATTACATTACCAAAGTGAGGACTGAGAAATTCTGAGGAACTTACACTTACCAAAGTTTGGGGTTGGTAAGATCTCTTATGCTCACCAAGGTTGCATTTATTTGATCAAAAATACAGTAAAAACAATAATATTGTGAAATATTATTACATTTTCACAAATAACTGTTTTTTTTTGTTAGTTTGTTTGTTTATATTTTAAAATGTAATTTATTCATGTGATGGCAAAGCTGAATTTTCAGCAGCCATTATTCCAGGCCTTAGTGTCACAAGATCCTTAAGAAATCATTCATGCTGAATATGCTGCTCAGAGAACATATATTTGTATTACTATCAATGTTGAAAACAGTTTTGCTTATTAATATTGTTGTGGAAACTCAAGCACCCCCCCCCCCCCAGGCTTCACCGAATAGGAGGTTGAAAAGAACATCATCTATCTGAAATAGACATTTTAACATTATGCAGGTCTATTGTCATTTTTGATTAATTTTATGCATCCTTGGCTGAACAAAAGTAATAATTTCTTTCAAAAAATAAAGTTGTACTGACCACAAACTTTTGAACAGTATTGTATCTAATCCTGTTTTATATTTAACCATGTATTTCATCACCTACAGTTTTGTTTATACTGCAAAATCAGTTGAAATTATTATGCTGATACATGCAAAGCTGTTTCCTTGTTTTTCACCAAGATTCAGGACAGGATACAGGATGTTTGCACCGGGTAAAGCAAGATCTCCTGCCATTAGTGGTAAAGTCACACCGACTCTGCAGTGCTAATTTAAGGATGTCTTTTCAGCATATATCCCTCTGTGCTTTGTATAAAAAGCTGAGTTAGTCAGGTTACAGTGGTAATGTCATTGCCTAGGACAAGATGATTCATTAAAGGCTTGGTGTGTGTGTGTGTTTGCATGTTTAAATGTTCATGTACACAAGGTGACTAATAACCAAGGTCTCATGCATGTTTTATAAGTGTCCCTCTCAGGTTATAAGCATACTTCACTATAGGCACAGAAGACAAAAGTTTATTTTTGCCTCCCTACCTTCTGTCTCTTGTGAATGTTACACAACAATTCTCTTCCTGTGCTCTCTCTTTCATATGCACTATCTATCATTCCCTCTTTCTCTATGGTACTCCCTTGTGGCCTTGTTGCTAGAATGCCTGTATTGGGAGTTGCTAAAACGAGACAAAAGTTTCCTGTTGTAGGCATTATTTCCACACTCTGTATGATGTAGGAAGAATCTGATGTTTTCTCTTGTTCTCCTCCCCTTAGTAATATCCGCTTTTATTCCATCCTTAAACAAATGTTGAGACAAGAAAAAAAAAATGGTTGAAATGATTGTAAATCCCTCCTCAGGAGTCTAAACACAATCCAAATACACAGAGGGTAGAGCTGCTCGCTTTTTTGCTGATAATTGCATAGATGCAAATTCCTCACCTTTAGGTGAGAACTCACCTTTTTGAGATCAAAATAGGTCACCCGTGGGATTTGCATAGATCCAATGAGAAAGTGTTTTATGGGGGGTAGGGGGGGTCTTACAAGGTATCCTGCATAGCATTTCATTATTTATAACATGAGAATTTAACCAAATGTTGATTTTAGGTCAAATGTTACAATATGTAAATTTTTTGCAAGAAGAATTACAGTTTTGAACATTTAAGGGATTTTTACATTTATTTTTTATTACCCTGTAAGTAACTACAAATGAGCATGTAAAGCAAATAACTTTTACAAAATTATGTACGCAGCATGCCCCCGCCCTGCGCAATGTTCTCACCTTTTTTCCTCCTTACCTGTTTGCATCCCTGTAATTGGAGAAGAAGAGAATAGAAAATGTGGCAAATGCACAAGAGACACCTAACTTGTCCATGGGAGTCTGTGAGTTTCAAAAGTATGCAGTCATTTTTTTTTTTTTTTTTTAAGAAATTCATCATATTTCTGTTTAGCAAGAACTAACTGAATAAAAGTCACAGTAAAGACTTTTTATGCTGTTAAACCTTTTATTCATCAAAGATCCTGAAAGAAATTATCATGGTTTCCACTAAAATATTTAGCAGCACAACTATTTTCAACATTGATAATAATAAGAAATGTTTCTTGAGCAGCAGATCAACACATTAGAATGATTTCTGAAGTATCATGTGACACTGAAGACTGGGATAATGATGCTGAAAACTCAGCTTTGCCTTCACAGGAATACATTTAAAATGTATTAAAATAGAAAACAGGTATTTAAATTGGAATATTATTTGTTATATTACTGTTTTTATTTTGACCAAATTCGATCTGATTTGAAAATTAAATCACACTGTTGTGCTAGTCAAATGTACCGACTTCAGGTACCAAGTCATCACTGAAATTTTAAAAATGTGATAATAGCAGCATTTCCCCCTAGAATTTTGAGTGCTGTTGAGCGGATTCTTAAACACCTCTGATTGGCCATTGTGTTCATGCGCTCATCAGATATGTCTGTGATTGGCTACAATGATCAATGCTTAAAAAACATGTTGTAAATAGACATCTTTACGCTCTTCACTGAGCACTTACACGGATACACACGGGAGTGTTTGAAAGCACGTGATCAGAGGTGTAAAGTGTACCTGAAAACCATACTTGAGTAAAAATAAAGATGCCTTACAGTGAAAATGACTCCATTACAAGGTACAAGTCACCAATTCCAAAACAACTTGAGTAACAGTCTTAGAGTATCTGATTTTAACATTACTTAAGTATACTGAATGTAGGCTGAAAGATACACTGTTCCTCATAGAGACATGCCAGTGAAACACAAGAAACAGTTTATTTGTGAGAAGAGCAATCATATTTATTTTCAATTGCAAATTGCAATAAATCAAGGTTGACGCAACAGCCTCTTAAACGTTAGACAATCAAGTCTCAATTAATCTCAAGTGCTCAAAAAGAGCATAAGTAAATCAATATCCTTAAAAAAGCTCTCTTCAATATAACAGTCAAAGCCTTCTTGCACTGGACATGCTGTTTCGGCCTCATCGGTGGCTACAGTCATGTCCTCATCTCAAATATAAAACACTAGCGATTCACAACTACTTGCTAATGCACTCTCATTCATGTAAAGTAGCCTTGTTGACAAGTTTCAGTGAGTAAGGGCAAAACACACAGGATGTAGTACTTGCAGTGCCCTGTAGATGGCAATATTGTTTCTGCTATTCTTTTTTAGCAGAAATAAACTGCTCAGAAAAAGTTAGGTGCCATGCAAAATGTAATGAGTAATTGCATTGCTCATTACAAATGTAGTGAAGTGTACAAATACTTATTAAAAAATGTAGTCAAGTAAAGAGTAAAAGTTGCTAATATCTTTAATACTTTGGAACTACAGAGTAGCCAAAATGATACTCAAGTACAGCAACTAGTTACATTTACTCAAATACTTTACACCTCTGCAGGCGTCTATCAGCGGACTGGTCTGCTGATAGACCCCTGCTTTCAAACGCTCCCTTTTTCAAAATGCTTTCAAACACTTCATTGTGCTTTCAAATGCTCCTGCGCATTGATCATTGTTGCCAATCACAGACATTTCTGTTGAGCGTGTGAACACACTGGCCAATCAGATGTCTTTACGAATCCACTCAACAGCACTCAAAATGCTAGGGTGAAATGCTGGTATCGTCAAATTTTTTTAAATTTTCATACTTTTGACAACACTACACTGTGTACATTTTTATTCCTAAACTTCACACTGTAGTCATCAAATGTATTTATGTTCTTTAAAATATTGCTTCATCGAATATTTTTCTATTATTCAAAAGAATATGTTATTCAGCTTTGGGCACATCCCTGATATTAGTAAAGTATTTATCAAATACTGATGTTATGGAAATCACCATCTTTGATACTTCTTACTGTCATGTTATTTCTGGCCAGTACAAGAACATAAGAGTAGCTTGATGTCATATTAGTGCATATAGACAGTATTCAAGTCCTGTAAGACGTTGCATAAACAGGACAATTCAAAAGTCACACCTGTTAGTAAATACGGTTGCCAATCCCAAACACTGAGTATGTGTTCGAGCAGAGAGCAAGGGATTCACAAATGTTGGAAAGCGTGTTGGTACTAATGTTTTATTCAGGGGGTTTGGGAGTGTGGTGGAATGGCCCATGTAAAAATAGGTTCCCATTAACATTTAACAACATTTCAGGATGATAAAACATGAGGACTGTTCAGACCTTCAGGAACCGAGAATGACGGAGAATATTAATTATTCTCTCTGCGCTCTCTCTCAGATGCACAAAAATTCTCAAAAGCCTTGTGGGCACAGGTTACCTCTGCAATTACCTCTCATCTCTTAGCAATGTCATCCCACCTCTCTTTTTGATTGGATCAATGAACTAGTTCCATATGCGATGTGATTGGATAACTATGTGTTGTATTGCTGTGATTGGTTATACATAACCCAACATCTAAGCACAAGGCAGATGTGTCATCAGAGAGCAGCAGGCATAACGAAGAGTGATAGTCTCTTTATTTATATTAGTGTCGCACAATCTGTTCTGTCAAAGTACATTATTATAGTTTTTTTGGAAACTGTGTTTACGAGGACATGCGATGGCGACTTGATGCTTTTCGACAGATGCAGAGATAACAGCAACTGCTAGTGACGTAATTTAACTCACAGTGAGTTTCCACAGCAGTGCTTTTGTATGACTTCAAATGTTTCTTGATACTTTAAAGGGTAGGTTCAACCAAAAATGAAAATTCTGTCATGATTGTTGTCATGTTGCCTTATGTTGTTCCAAACCTGTAATACTTTCGTTCATCTTCAAAACACAAACAGATATGTTTTTAATGAATCTGAGAGATTTCTGTCAACTTCATTGAAAGGCTATTCACCCAAAATTTGTTTAAAGAAATTATTTCAAAATGTAGGGCTGGATATTTTTTCAATTAATTATGCAGTGTAGGCCTAATTAAAAAAGGTGTTTACTATGGCTGCGTTCAGATACTTTTTGGGATTTACAGTTGCTTACAAGTGTGAATCCTGAAATGTTTTGTTCAGTCAGGAGATTAAAGTAGCATTCATTCAACTAATTTAACAGCTTAAGTAACAACCACATTCTAACTACCTAACTAACTAACCAACTAACTAACTAGCTAACCATGGCGACAGTCTCAAACATGGCAGTGTCCATAAAACTGTGAAGTTTTACCACGATTGACAGCGCATAATAAATAAATGAGTCCAATCGAGGCATGAGTTCATACATTAGATATTTTAAATAACCAACAACAGTGTTAAATATTTTGTAACCGGTTGCAGAGAGCACGTTTGAGCCACGTATCTCGCACTCACAGCAGCTCAGAAAAAACAGAATGCTATATGAATGCAGCTGTATTAAGCACAAAATATGGGACTGACAACCACATTCTAGTGCTGTGTAAAAATTCAGTGTAATAGTCAAAACGACAAGACAGCAGCGCAAGTATTTGGAGGTAGGAGAGCCCAGGGATGTTTTCTTTTCAGATGCTCCTGCATAGAAGTTGTGCTGTTGTGGTATGCCATTTCAGTTTTACAGAGAGGGCAGAGCACAATTGTATTTGATTTCTGTTAGAAAACCGGCTCGATATTTTTGTAATAACTTTTCAGCATGACCTGGAGTCAGTACTGCTGTCATTGGGGATGAACATAAAATAGCGCGACAAGTCAACACATTCCACACAAATCGACTAATTTACATGTAATCGTTAAAGATAAAGCGTTGTTCTAGCCCTAATTAAGAGCTCTTAAAATAAATCCATATGAATCAAGCAGTTTAATCCATGTCTTCTAAAGAGATTACTGTTTTGAAGCATCAGAGTTTTGGTTAAACAAACTTTCAAGGGAAACTATTGATTACACTTTATTTTAATAGTTAACTTTAGACATTCTACTAAGTAACTTTGCAACTACATGTCAACTAACTTTTATTGATTTGCAACTACATGCCAACATGAGTATTATTAGACTGTTAGGTAAGGGTTAGGGTTAGTAAAATAAGTTGACACTTGCATATTTACTTATAGTCAGTAGATTGTCTGTTTGGGGAGCATCAAAATAAAGTGTTAGCAGAGTCGCTGTTCTGACATAGTGTTGAATGTAAACAGTGTAGGAGAATGACAGGAGAGAAATTGATGAATAAAGTCGTTATTTTTGTTTTTTCTCACAAAAAGTATTCTCGTCACTTCATAACATTAAGGTTAAAACACTGTAGCCACGTTAACAATTTTAACAATGTCTTTAGTACCTTTAGCAATTTTGTTGCTTTCTAGCCTATGGGGGATAAAAACCTCTCAGATTTCATCAAAAATATCTTAATTTGTGTTCCAAAGATGAACAAAGGTCTCACGAGTTTGGAACGACATGGGTGAGTAATTAATGACAGAAATTTCATTTTTGGGTGAACTAACCTTTAAGCAGACAGTCTACTAATACTTTAATGACTGGTACTTATAGTTAGTAGAATGTCTAAAGTGAACTATCAAAATAAAGTGTTACCAAAATATCTTCATTTGTGTTCTGAACATGAAGGAAATTCTTATGGGTTTGGATCAACATGAGGGTGACTAACAGCTGTAATTTTGGGGTGAACTAACCATTTAAAAGGGTTTACAATAACACTTTAAAATAAGGTCTCATTTGTTAACATTAGTTAATGTATTAAACTAACAAGAACTAACAATGAGCAATACATTTGTTACAGTATTTATTAATCTTTGTTAATGTTAAAAATCCAGCTGTTCATTGTTGGTTCATGTTAGTTTTTCAGTGCATTAACTAATGTTAACAAAATCAACCATAATGTATTAGTAAATGTTGAAATTAACATTAACTAAGATTAATACATGTTGTAGAAGTATTGTTCATTATTAGTTCATGTTATCTAATGTTAACAAATGAAACCTTATTGTAAAGTGTTACGTTTTAAAGCCCTTAATATTGCTTTGATAGCTTTCCTGTGTATTACCAAATTAGCGTTTGATGGATCATTACCAAATAAACTTGTGTTTACCTGACGTATTTTGGGCTGTAGCTAATTGAGGTCACTGTCTCCATAACAATGAGCCGTAGCTAATTAACCAAATAAATATAAACACTATCTGCATCTTAACATCTCACATCACCAGCGCCTCCGGCAAATTTCCAGCTGTTGCCTTTTCAGATATCGAATACCTCGTCTCGTCTGCCGCTACACGGTGACATGGCCGTTACCACCAACCTGGGATCAACTCTACCCCTCTCGATTAGAGAAATTAATTAAAAACAGACACGGTTTTAATTAATGCTACACGTTGACATTACACAGGCTACTAAGGCTAGTGGGCCATTTTAGCTTTGTTCCTCATCGGCAACTAATGACATTTAGCCGAGGGCTATGTAGCCTGTGTAAAAGGGCAGGCTAGCCATTGGGTGTTTAGCTATCAGGGCTCAGGGTACAACCTGGACTGTGGAGGTAAATGTTAGAGGTGATAAGAGCAAATCAGCGGGACTGAGGAGAAATAAAGTCTGGACAGGAAATCCTGGAGACTGCTAACAATGATAAATCCAAATAATCTTTGAGTTTTAGATTTAGAAAGTGATGCACAACCTTTGCTGGAGATTTGCTTCAACTCTGTTCTTAGGGCAGAAAGGAAAATGGCTGTTTTATTGAGATAAACCGTTCCTTTATGTCGCTGAGAACACTATAGAGTAAGTAAAAAAAGGTGTTTGGTAGAAATGTTATCTTATCTAAGCTGCTCCATATTTGCTGAGAAATGGCATGTTTGAAGTTGTCAATAAAATATTCATTTAAATGTTTATTGAGCACATTTATTCAGCATTGTGTGACTTTCCTTGAAATCGGTTAAGATTTAATAATGCTTTTTGAAGGCTTCTTGTTTATGTGCATATGTTTCTGAAAGGAATACTAGAGCACTACTTACGGCATACTGTACACTATATTTTGTAGTATGTGAAGCTAAAATATGCAGTGTTAAACATTTCAAACAGTAATTGTCTGTGTTGTTATCTCATTATTGCATGTTGCATGTTTCACTCAGTAAGTGGTGTCTAGATGTCAAAAAAAAGTTGTCTAAAAATTTGGTGATATTGTCTTAACTGGCAGTTTGCATGGCAGTATACAAATAATGACTTGAGAAGGAGTGATATTAACTCTGGATAATTTGTCACAATGAAAATGTAACAATGGTAAAGTTGAGTGCGTTCCATTATGAGAGTTTCTTATGCTCACCAAGGCTGTATTTATTTGACCAAAATACAGTAAAAAAAACAAAAACAGTGATATTGTGAAATTGTATTACAATTTATCAGTAAACATTTCTTATAATTATCAATGTTGAAAACAGAATATATATATATATTTAAAACAATGTAAAATATTTACTGTCACTTTTGATACATTTATTGTATCCCTGCTGAATAAAAGTGTTAATTTCTTTCAAAAAAAAAAAAAAATCTTAATAACCCCAGACTTTTGAACAGTATACTTATTTATTTATTTGTTTATTTATTTTGTGACGTTTAGCCAAGTATGGTGTCCCATATGTGTCCCACAGTATGGTTGTCTCACATTAAAGGGTTAGTTCACCCAAAAATGAATAGTCAACGTGACTATAGTGGTTCAACCTTAATGTTATGAAGCGACAAGAATAATTTTTGTGCGCAAAAACAAAACAAGGTAACACTTTACAATAAGGTTCATTAGTTAAACATTACTTAATGCATTAACTAACATGAACTAACCACGAGCAATACATTTGTTACTGTATTTACTAATCTTCGTTAACATTAGTTAATGAAAATACAGTTGTTCATTGTTTGTTCATGTTAGTTCACAGTGCATTAACTAATGTTAATAAGATTTTAATTATGTATTAGCAAATGTTGAAATTAACATTAACAAAGATTAATAAATGCTGTAGAAATGCAGTTCATTATTAGTTCATGTTAACTAATGTAGATAACTAATGTTAAGTAATGAACCTTATTGTAAAGTGTTACCCAAAACAAAAATAATGACTTTATTCAACAATTTCTTCTCTACCCTGTCAGACTCGTACACAGTTGACGCAGATCAGCGCTTCTGTGTTTACATACAAATGCCGGCTATTGGCTGACGCTGTACACGTGAGCAGCATGACGCATGTTTGTGATGCTGATGCAGGAGCCGGCCAATAATGAGCCGCCGTTCTGACGTAGAACCTGGAAGCACTGGGCGTAAACAGTGTAGCAGAAAGATGGGAGAGAGGATATCGTTGAATAAAGTCATTATTTTTGTTTTGTTTTTGCACATAAAAAAGTATTCTCGTCGCTTCATAACATTAAGTTTGACCACTGTAGTCACGTCGACCATTTTAACAACTAACTTTTACTACCTTTGGACCTTGAATGACGGTTATTACAGTGCTTTCTGTGGGAGATAAAAAACCTCTCGGATTTCATCAAAAAGATCTTAATTTGTGTTCTGAAGATGAACGAAGGTCTTACAGGTGTGGAACAGAAATTAATGACAGAAATTAAATTTTTGGGTGAACTAAACCTTTAAGCTATATGGAACCATTTCTATTTACAACAATGCTTTAAGATATTGATATTTTGCTCCACTACATTTTGGATGTTTTTGGTCAGATTTTGGTCCACATTACCTTTAGCTGGAGACATTTGGCTAAATCTTTTATTCACCATTATCTTCAGCTGTTATGTTTCCTGAACACACACTCATTCTTGTGTGAAACTGTCTTCTCAGTGATTAACAAAGTTGAAACTGATAGAAATATCGTTCACGTGAAGCAATGGTTTTTGTTTTGCAAAGCGCCTCTTTCTCTATGGTGGGATTCATGCGGACTGTCATTAGTCAGTGCAGGAATTATGCAGCTGTTACTCCTGGGGTTATTTCTGATCTCATCAAGTACTAATTACCTTACCTGTCTCTAGGGTGATTTTAGTTTGACAGCTACTCTGGGAACTGGAAGTTTTTTTCAGAATCTCTTAGATGTTTTCTCAGAATTTTCAAGACATTTCTTTATTATCTGTCTGAACATGTTATTTTCATGCACATGCAGATTGGCATTTATATATCTGATATCTGATGCTTTTTTTTCCTGATAAGAGCATGATTGAGCCCCTTTTTTTCTATTATTTTTTTTTTATGAAGTGCATAAGCACTATGCAGCCTCTGTAGCCTGGTTTTTTATTTCACTGGTGGAAACATCTGTCTCAAAACTGTCCTTCAAATTTTCAATTCAATTCAATTCACATTTATTTGTATAGCACTTTTCACGATACATATCATTTCAAAGCAGCTTTACAGAGAATGCGTGTCAACATTACAATTTAAAGAATGCAGTTAGCAAATAATGTAATAATTTACAATTTACAATCACTGTTAGCAGTTTAACTGAACGTAGAAGCAATGAGCTCCTGGAAAAATTAATTACATTAACAATAATCAAGATATAGAATTTGTGCAATGTGCATGTTGATCCAGATGATTGCGTCTTCCGAAATCCTCGCAGGAGTTGGCGCCGTCTCTTCATAGGTGATGGTCATCTGAGGTCTTCTTAAGAGGCCGGATCCAAACTGAAGCTGATGTACTCTCTAGTCACCTCGGGACGGGTGTCCCGAGGCAAAACAGAAAAGCAAATGGGGAGTAATTAGCGTAGCTGCTGTTCATAACATTAAGCAAATATAATCATGTGCAATTGATCTGATATGAGATGCATTATGTGAATGCTTGGCTAAAGAGATGCGTCTTTAATCTAGATTTAAACTGGGTGAGCGAGTCTGAGCCCCGAACATTATCAGGAAGGCTATTCCAGAGTTTCGGAGCCAAATGTGAAAACGCTCTCCCTCCTTTAGTGGACTTAGATATCCTAGGTACAACCAGAAGTCCAGAGTTTTGTGATCTTAAGGAGCGTGAAGGATTATAGGGCAATATAAGATCAGTTAAGTACACAGGAGCTAAACCTTTTAGAGCCTTATAGGTCATTAGCAATACTTTATAATCGATACGGAACTTAATGGGTAACCAGTGTAGAGATGATAAAATTGGTGATATATGATCATATTTTCTTGACCTGGTAAGAACTCTGGTGCATTTAACGTGCATTTAATGTGTTCTGGGTTATATTTTCTGTTCTTTGAGTATTTTTGTTCATGGTTTTTGAGGTTGAACACAGCTGGCCTAAATGTTGATGACAGATTTGTGCCAAAATACCAAAATTGAGTTTGACTTGACAAGGCTTTTTACATAAACAACAAACTATAAGGGATTTTTTACTCCCTTTTAAAGCCATTTTATGATTATACGACTACTCGATTATTTGCTACATTTAGCATTGTTTTTCCCTTCTATTTTTTGGGACTTCTGGCATGCTGACCTTATGACAATGCATACACACAAGCCTTGGTGTTCACATGGGAGATACAGGTTTGAATATAGCCTGCTTTGTGTTTCAGTTCAATTTCCCCCTTCTTTCTTAAAATTAATTTCCTTTTTTTTTCTCTATCTACTGTCAAAAATACTCTCACTCTCTCTCTCTCTCTCTCTCTTACTCATACATACACTCTTTAGGTTTTCATGGGGACTATATATATATATATATATATATTGCTTAAATTGCTTGCTCATCCCCATTTTATGTGTGCTTGCACTAACATTATAGATAAGCCCCATGAGGATAAGGCAACAAACAAGTGGTGCACAGCTCCTAGATAATTTCTTGCACAGGAAAACTTAGTAGATCAAAAGATTTTATATGAACTACTCATTTACAGCATACTGGTATCAATTGTGAGGCAGGAAAATTAAGATCAATAGGGGAAGATAAGCAGTATTAAAGAGGAGGGGTTTGATCAGTACTACAGTGACAAATAGTCCCTGTGGTGTGCTCACACTAGGATCTGAGCGAAGATCTAGCTGAGAGCGTGTGAAATACTCTTGGGAGAGTGATGCATTATTTTATGTTGCTGTAAAGCCACACTGTGGCTTGAATCTATAAAAAGCTTGCTCATAATTAAAATGAGTGTGGGCCTGAAAGATGACAAGATGAATGTGTGTGAATGTGCATGCATTGTCATTGGAATATATTTAGGTGTACAGTAGGTGTACGTAATATGCATATAATGAAATGGTATAAACTAGTTTTAACCGCAATAGATGTAGAATGAGTTTTAAGAGTCTTAAAGCGTAGTTTCTCCGAAAAATATCTATCTATCTGTCTATCTGTCTATCTGTCCATCTATCTATCTGTCCATCTATCCATCCATCCATCGTACCAATCAGGAAGGATGCAAGAAAACATATGAAATATAAAGCATGTGCAATTATGTGCCACTTTTATCATATGTTTGATGATTTGTGCTCTTTTTTTAAAGCTGCATTTCTCATTAATTGTAATTAACTGTAAAGAAGGAGCAGATACACTCTTCAAAATTCGTATTTTGTGTTCCAAGAAAGAAAAAAAGGCATGATACGAGGGTAGGTAAATGATGACAGAATTTTTCATCTTTGGTTGAACTATTGCTTTAATAAGATGTAGACCTGGAGATCAAGAGATTCAACATACAATGTTAAACAGCAGTGCATGTCAAACTGTCATTTTAAGCTCGCCTCTCAAGTACATTTCAGAAAAATGCATTCTATTATGCTTCATATATAATATAAAACTTGCATTGACAGTACTGTCACCTGTCTGATGTGGTTTAGCTCATCTTTAAAACATGAAATTCACCATCTTGTAAGCCAATTTCTATATTACTATGTGGTTTTTCTATATTGTGTGTGAATTTGACTGTGTGTGTGTCGTACAGGCCATGGCTATGGAATCATTAGAAGTATATTGGCTCAATACAGGGTAGAAACTTTTAGTATGTTAAGAAGAACACACTCGCATACACTCACATACACTCGCTGAAAAATTGTAGAAGATAAAAAAGTAGTGGTAGTTGTGTGAATAATGTATCCATAAATATGTATTTTTTTTCAGCAATATTATTATATTATTTGTCTTCAGGTTGCTTTTGCTGGCATTTTATTTTGTTGATTGCTCTGAGAACAGGTTGGCTAGTTGAGCTCAAACCACAGGATTGGACTGACTCGCTAATCAATAACCTATTACCAATCAGACAAGACTTTCTCTCTGGTTTCTTTCTACTTTCTTGTGTTGAGCGCGTGTGTGTGTGTGTGTGTGTGTGTGTGTACAACCAACCCTAGCATGGTTTGGACCTCGAAGAGAGAATCATTTACACACAACAATCTGTTGTGTGCTCGAAAATCACATTGCTTATATTGATTAATGGAAGCCACAAAATAAAACTTTATGTAAAGGATAGCATCAAATAAATCTTCTATGATGGTTGTTTTTACCATGAAATAGCCAACTTTACAAAGTTACATCAAATCAAATGCTGGGAGTGTCGTGGGAAGCGACATGGCAGTACATTACAGATTGGCACTAATCATATGGCTAGATTTAATGCTTAATACTCAAATTTCTCACTTTGGTTGGCAACCAATCAAATTCCACTCCACCCAAGGCCACTGTGAGATTGGATGGTATCCAGACATCAGTGCAGGGCATTTGTCAGCTGGGACCAGAAGTACTTTGTGTGTGGGAGCAGTATGAAATGTTAGTTCCTCACAGTGCGAAACATTTGGTCTGTGTATGTGTATGTTTATGTGAGCAAAGAAGCGATCATATATATGCAAACTGGGTTCTCGGTCATTTTAAGATATATTAAGTTATATTTTATTCATAAATGATCTGGAAAATGTTTCACAATAGTCCTAGACTATAGACTTCTAAGACAATATACTGGTTTATTAAATAAGTTTTGTTTGTTTTTTAAATGAGAAGCATATTTCAAGCATTTTGTGAAAAAGCTTTAATGTCTCACAATGTTTTCATAGAATGTTTGAAATATGTTACTCAATACTGAAAACCAACTCAAATTCCATTTTAGTTCTATTTATTTATTTATTTATGGAAATGAAAAGGAATTCTATCTTGTTTCCACTCAGTTGGGGGTTTTCTCTGTGGTTGTGCAATGTTGACACTCGTGAATGCAGCTGGAATACATGCATTCAATTGAAATTCATCTATATTAGTACACGTCCTTACAACAACAAAAGAACAGTCTTCGTAATTTGAATACAGAAGGCGGTATGGCGGAAGCTAGATATTTTACTTTAGAACTTGTTAAATATGGGTATTTTTCTTACATAAATGCATTGCTTCACTTCAGAAGGCCTTTATTACCCCTTCTCACTTTCTTGAGCTTCAAATTCGTTGCCCGTTCACTGCCATTATAAAGCTTGGAAATGTCAGAATATTTATTAATATAACTCTGATTGTGTTCATCAGAAAGAAGAAAGTCATATACACCTAGGATGGCTTGGGGGTGAGTAAATCTTGGGGTAATTTTAATTTTAAAGTGAACTAATCCTTTAAAAGGGACATATCATGAAAATCTGACTTTTTCCGTGTTTAAGTGCTATAATTGGGTCCTCGGTGCATCTAGCAACCCAGAAAATGTGAAAAAGGATAACCCAATAACTTTGTTTTGGCAAGGCTTTCTTTGCAAGCATGTGAAAAAAAGAGCTGCTCAGATTTTGCTCGTCTTGTGACATAGGAAGGGGATCTTATTATAATATTACGGCCACTTAATCTGCACGTTTCTACCCACGGCGCCATCATTTTGTTTTTTCAAGCGAAACAGGTGTACCAGTTCTAAGGCCATGGCAAAAGTTTGAGCAAAGCATGCTAACTGTTCTGTCGTTGGCTGCACAGACGGGCACAGGACACTATTTAGATTCTCTTTAGCTTGGATAGCCTGCAAGTTGACCCAGACAAGCTCGATTGCTAAAAAAGGAGCATTTCTGTCTGAGTGATATTTTTGAAAAAAATATTACACCATTCACAGCATTTGATGGCAATCATAAACTTTAGCCTGGTGTGTATGGCTTTGAATGGCATGTAGGGTTGAACACCGTTACTGACAATCGTCATTTTGGCTGCGCGAGATTCTCCAGCTTTGTTGTTGTTGAGCAACCGAAGCATGAGCTTTTAAAGCTCTGGCCTCTTTTGGAAAGTGGGCAGGGAGCAGCAGTTCATTTGCATTTAAAGGCAAATGAACTGGGGTTACCAGATCTCAGTAGTACAGTATACAAATATGTACTATACGTATACAAGTGTTTGTGTGGGTGTTTGAGCATGTGTGTCTGCCCTTGGAATAATAATTGTGTGTTAGAAATGGATTACAGGGCACAGTGGCAAAAGAAATGAAAGCCAGTGTTTGTGTTTGTGTTTACACGTGATTCGGGAGACACGCAGGGCAAATTCACCACAGTCATGGACGGATAGTTGTTTGCTTTTTTGTTTGGCAGTGACGGGCAGTGCTCTTTCCACCAAAGCTGCCTTAAAAATACTGGCTTTCGCTTAAAATATAAGATCTTAAAACCTTGTGTGTGTGAGAGAGATCTGAAGCCACCTTACAAAATTGGTGCACTCAATAGATGAGGTGG
>RJVU01075617.1:2682676-2729691 GCA_003731715.1 Anabarilius grahami | reverse complement strand
AGGGGGCCCAGCTTCCAAGCAAAGAATGAGCAAGTGGGTGGTTGAGGCCATCACACTTTCTTATAGAGCCTTAGGGCTCCCGTGTCCTTTGAATGTTAGGGCACACTCAACACGAGGTATGGCTGCTTCAACAGCTCATAGGTCAGGGGTTTCCTTGGCTGATATTTGTGGCGCTGCCGGATGGTCATCCCAGCACACCTTTATCAGATTTTATGACCTTAATGTGAGTAGTACTCCGGGTGCTTTGGTGCTACAAGATAGCAGCCAGGCACTCGGAGGCACGGCATAGTTGGGACAGCGTTCCCATCACGTCACTGACGTAGCGTCTATAGTTCCCACGAAAGGGAACGTCTTGGGTTACGAGTGTAACCCTCGTTCCCTGAGTAAGGGAACGAGACGCTACGTCGCGTTGCCGTACCTCCTGCATGCCTGGAGCGCTTACTTCAGACATATCACAGAAGCTAGCGTTCTCTGTTTCCGGGCATGCTTTATAGTCCGCGACGTCGCCCGCCTCTGACGTCACGTTCTCTCTCATTGGTTGGATACAGTAGTGCTTCACGAACGCAAAAATGCAGAGGATTCCCATCACGTCACTGACGTAGCGTCTCGTTCCCTTACTCAGGGAACAAGGGTTACACTCGTAACCCAAGACGTTTTTCTCTGCTCGCTTCTCTTTGTGAATATTATTTGTAAATATTCATAGCAAATATGATTTTAAAACTCATGCTATTGTAAACAAAATGATCTTACTCTCGCTGACTAACAGATTTTTTTAATGAAAATAATTTAAAATTTAAATTACATTTTAAATTAATAAATATTGTAAGTAAACAACAATAGTTTAGAAAAACATTTTTTATTAAGACTATAAAAAATTATTTTGAATCTATTTTTAGGTAGGTAGGTGGGTGGGTGTGGTTGGGTGGCACCGGCACACCCTGGCACACCCGTGGCTACGCCTAGGGAGTCTAACATACATGTTGTTGATTTTGATGATTTAATGAGTTTAGACAATTCTTCCTCTCCTATAGCAACGAATGAATGGAATGTTTCCTCAGAGACACTACAATGCACTGTCTGATGAGATACTGTAGTAGACAGTTGCATGGTTATAATTTTCTCTCTAATATTATCAGTCTTGCAAGAAAGATGTTCATAAAGTCATTACTGCTGTGCTGTTTGGAAATGTCAGAAGTTGAAGCTTCATTTCTCGAGTTGAGTTGAAAAGTTTTTAAGCCCTTTCTGTGCACAAAAATGCTTTCTTTCCTCAAAATGCGAGCAACCTCTAGTTTTGTTTTCTTCCAGCTGCGCTCCATTTTTCTGTCTGCTCTCTTAAAGGCCAGAGTGTGCTCGTTGTACCACGGCATTGGACTATTTTCCTTAATCTACTTTAAGCTTGAAGGAGCAACTGTGTCTGTGTCTAATGTGAGGTAAATAGTTTGTAATTTATAACTCAGTATAATGAATCAAGTGTTTTACTGGAGAAAAGATGTCAGAAATGGCTCAATGTAAATTACTCATTAAATCTTATATCCTATTATAATTCCCTAATACAAAATTAGATTCTTTCTATATGCTCGTATTAATTAGTAATTTACCAGGGCATATTATGTTTCACCTTAAGCCTTTGTAAGTCTTTGGTCACTGTTATTTGGCCTTACCCTCAGAAAGTTCACCCGAACCTCCATGGTGCTTAGCCCTGTAAGAGACACAAAGACTTACACTGAGAGTCTTTCCTAAGACGTGCCATCATAAAGGCAAAAATGTGGTCTTAAGCTTTATCCCCCCTTAGGGTGCAGGGACATACATTCATTCTCTGCTATTTTATAGTGTCATAAATGGAACCTTGTTAGCTTTTTTCCACTGGGATAGATTGGTTTGTCATTCTTTATATTGTGTCGCCTCCTTCATAGCAAAGGTTTCCTTTCTCTCACAGCAAGGCTAGATGAATGAAATGGAATTGTGTTAGCTATTTACTAAAAAGCTTTTTCTGTAGTGGTAATAATAGGTTCAGAAATTACCATTTGGCTTACTATTTTTTAAAGAAATTAATACTTTTGTTCAGCAAAGATGCATTAAATTGATTACAAATTAAAATCAAAAGTGACTCTATTTTAATAATATTTGAATTTGAATATTAGGATACTGATATATATATATATATATATATAATTGGGGATTTAATTATCCCTTTATGCCATATTTTGATTTAAAATTCATTAATTGTGTAACCCTACTACTGATCACAAAGGTGTAAACATGATCCTCCTGGAGTCTGAAGGAGGTAAATGTGTCATACTCGTTTGATTGTATGAGAAGCAATAGTGTCGTCTCAATATATCATTACATTACTGAGAAAAGACATTAAAAATAAGATAAAAAGTTCAAAGTTTGAAATGCCTCTGTCTGATGCAATTTAAGTGGGATTGTTAGACAGTACATTAAACTCAAAAGCCTGACATCTCACACCTACTCATGATGAGAGATTTCTTGGTTAATTCCTCCTCTACTCCAGAAAGAGACAAGTGTGAGTGCTTTAACCCTGAACTTACTTCAAGCCTCTTGCATCATCTGTTTTGCCTCCCTATGTACCATCAGCAATACTCACTGGTTTCTTCTTGTGTACATGTGCTGTCCATGGTGCTGAATGTCTGTGGGTATTTTAACCAGAACAAAACAACAGAGGAATCACTTCTGCACTTCTCAAAATTCAATGAAATGAATAGAAAATACAACCTCAAAACCAGCTTTATAAAGGCCAAAAGAAACGTAAATATCTTTCAGGGTCCCCCACCCCCAATGTTAATCAATAGAAAGTCCTTGAAGGATTGTTTTTGAGACAGATAAGAAGCATTGTATACTAACTATGCCCTTAACTAGATTTAATGGGATTTGCAGACCCTTATACCAGTCAATTTCTGTATGTTTTCTTTTTTTTTTAAATCGCAGTACCATTCAAAATTTTTGAAAGAAAAAAAAATCTTATCCAGCAAGGATAAATACAATTGTTTAAAAGTAACAGTAAAAACTTAATGTTACAAAATTTATATTTCAAATAAATGTTTTTCTTTTGAACAATCTATTCATCAAAGAATCCTGAACAAATCTAACACTGTTTCTACAAAGATATTAGGCAGCAAAACTGTTTTCAACCTTATAAGAAATAATAAGATAATTCTCTAATAAGAAATGTTTCTTGAGCACCAAATCACCATATCAGAATAATTTCCGAAGGATCATGTGACACTGAAAACTGGAGTAATGGCTGATGAAAATTCAACTTTTCCATAAAACAAAAGCATACATTTAAATTTAATCCTACTGATGATTTTGTGATTAACTATCAAACAGAATCCATTCAATAGGAGACATCACAGGGGTCGCCACAGCAGAAGAGAAAAGGTGTCTAAATTTAGGATCTCAGCAGGTGTGTGGGATTAGAGTATGTCATTAAACGAGAGGAAAAACAATGAAAGAGCGATAATGAAGAACAGGTGGACATCTGGGAGGAACACAGAATTGTCATGCCTGAATGACATTCACACAAATTCTCTCTCTTCATTCTGTATCTTGCACTTTGTGCATCCTGCTTAGCATTGTGTAAGGACAGAAGGAGAAGAATGAGGCGTGGACACAGATTTGGGATCTGTTGGAATGGAAATAAATATCAGTTTAAAGGATAACACTCTAGACAAAGTGGCTTCTTTTTCATGTAAATGGCCATAAGGTTATTTGCATGTGTCAGCTCTGACCCGCCAGGTGACTGATTTCAAAGCCGGTCATGTTGGGTTTAGATAAAAGGAGTACTCAACATACTGTTGAATGATGAGTGTTTGGAGGTCTTCATCAAGGTTGAGCAGTTAAAATGAAAATGTAAATCTTGCTTTTATGGTTTTATCACATATGCCTAAAACATCACAGCCCTTTTAAGGTTTTAGAAACCTTATCTTCTACACTGCTTATTTACCCAAGATCAAAACACATTAAAACTGTCCATCTCAGCTTTAAACATGCATGCCACAGCTGGTGGCAGCACACATAGTGTTGGGTAGGTGGGTGTTTCCGTGGTAATTAGAGAAGATAGTGTTTTTGTCCATTAGATTGACATCATCTGGATCTTATTATATAGTTTGAGACAGCCAGTGCAGATACTGCAGTTCCAAACTGCTTCTATTGTTCAAGCGATTGACTAAGTACTCCTCATTATAATACAACAGTTTGCTTCTGTCACTGACATGTGACTATAAGTACTGTGCATGGATAAATGACTTTTTCTGTGACTTTTTGAGATCCTTTAAATCCTCTCATTATGTACAGTAAGTGCAGATACAATGCAAATAAGAGATTATTCATGCAGTTTAGCTTCTTTGATCGCAACAGTGCAGATCTCAGTTTTCTTCATTGAAAAATATTTGAAACCTACATACTAATGGCTTGATATATATATTTTAATAATTTACACACTCAGAGACACACACACACAATGATAGCATTATGACCACCGTCCTAATGTTGTGTTGGTCCCCCTTTTGCAGCCAAAATAGCCCTGACCCATCGAGGCATGGACTCCACTAGACCCCTGAAGGTGTGCTGTGGTATCTAGCACCAAGATGTTAGCAGCAGATAAGTCCTGTAAGTTGCGAGGTTGGGCCTCCATGGATCATACTTGTTTGTTCAGCACATCCCACAGATGGATTGAGATCTGGGGAATTTGGAGGCCAAGTCAACACCTCAGACTCGTTGTTGTGCTCCTGAAACCATTCTTGAACCATTTTTGCTGAGGTAGAGTTGTCAAAAGTACCGACTTCGGTACCTATCGGTATTTAAATTTTAAAAATATGATGCCTTGAGCGCTGTTGAGCAGATTCGTAAACACCTTTGATTGGCCATTGTGTTGACGCGCTCATCGGATATGTCTGTGATTGGCTTCAATGATCAATGCGCGGCAGCGTTTGAAAGCACACCGAAGTGTTTGAATTTAAAAGCATTTTAAAAAGCGAGAGGGAGTGTTTGAAAGCTGGCATCTATCAGCGGACTGGTCCATGATAGACGCCTGCTTTCGCATGCTCCCGTGTGTATCTGTCTAACCACTCAGTGAAGAGCATCAATGATGACTTTTTATTACGTTTTACAGCGTTGATCATTGAAGCCAATCACAGACATATCCGATGAGCCGTGGACACAATGGCCAATCAGAGGTGTTTACGAATCCACCCAACAGCGCTCAAAGCGTCACATTTTTTACATTTCAGTACCGACTAGGTACTGAACATGCACCCGGCCATCCGTGTGATGTAAAAGAAAATGTGATTCCTCAGACCAGGTCACCTTCTTCCATTGCTCCGTGGTCCAGTTCTGATGCTCAAGTGCCCACTGTTGACGCTTTTGGCGGTGGACAGGGGTCAGCATGGGCACCCTGACTGGTTTGCCCCATACGCAGCAAACTGTGTTGCATTGTGTATTCTGACACCTTTCTATCAGGACCAGCTTTAATTTCTTGAGAAATTTGAGCTACAGTAGCTCATCTGTTGGATTGGACCATGCGAGCCTTGGCTGCCCATGACCCTGTCGCCGGTTCACTGCTGTTCTTTCCTTGGACCACTTTTGATAGATACTGACCACTGCAGACCGGGAACACCCCACAAGAGCAGCAGTTTTGGAGATGCTCTGACCCAGTCGTCTTGCCATCACAATTTAGCCCTTGTCAAACTCGCTCAAATCCTTACGCTTGCCCATTTTTTCTGCTTCTAACACATCAGCTTTAAGGACAAAATGTTCACTTGCTGCCTAATATATCCCACCCACTAACAGGTCCCGTGATGAAGAGATAATCAGTGTTATTCATTTCACCTGTCAGTGGTCATTATGTTTGTTATGCCTGATCGTGTGTGTGTGTGTGTGTGTGTGTGTGTGTATATATATATATATACACACACACACACACATATGATTGATATTAATTGTATACAACAGTTTGATAAACAAGAAGTGACATGTATAAATTAAATTAATATAAATTATTTATAGTTTATTTCATTATATGCCATTACGCACGTTTCCATAATATCAAAACCATTCTGTTGCTACATGTTTATCATTTATGTGAACTGTGTTTTTTGTCCACAAGTGAAGACATATGGCCACACACTAAACATACACACACAAGAAAAAAAAGAAAAGAAAAAAAAATCAGAGAAAGCTAAGAAATGGGGTACTTGCTCTTGTGGACCTTCACTGTACTTGTCGATATATTGATCTTGTGGCCTGGCAGGTCGATCAATGTCAAAAGGGAGCGCTGTGCTTTGAAGCTAATCTAAGGGCTGAATTCTCATGCCCAGATTCTTAAGCAATAAGAGATCAGCTTATAAAGGTAACACTCAAAAACACTCTACATAATATACATCATCCATGGAGTTCGCACCCCATAAATACTAGATAAGACCCCATATATGATGGGGTGATTTCAGAATTGCATGCCCTCATGATTCTGATCGGGGTTAAGATGCATCGTATACTCGGGGAACTACGGCATGTGTTCAGTGCTTGTGTTTGATTTACGCCACAACAGAGGCTCTGCTATGGACGAGGATGTGTAGGTCAGTAGGATCAAAGTTGCACACAACAAAAAGACACTGAATCCAGTGATCCACAGCATGCACCTCTGCATGCATGAACACACAGACACATACCCCTGCCAGCCAGAGTACATTCATGCATGTACATGCACGCACACACAGGTTTGTTTTGCTATCTTAGTGGGGACTCTCCATAGGCGTAATGGTTTTTATACTGTACAAACTGTATTTTCTATCCCCCTACACTACCCCTATCCCTAAACCTAACCATCACAGGAAACATTCTGCATTTTTACATTTTCAAAAAAACATCATTTAGTATGTTTATTAATCCATTTCCCTCGTGGGGACCGCTGGCTGGGCCCCACGATGTAGGTAAACTCAGGTTTTTATTACATCGTGGGGCCATTTGGTCCCCACGATGTAATATAAACAAGAACACACACACACACACACACACACATATACTGAGACTCTGACAGTTCGCACACAGCATCACACTGAACATTAACAACCTGTCTATCATTATTTATCTTTTATATAATATTATCTGCACACCCCGTTTACATCTGTTATTAACATCTGTTTCAGGTGGTCCGATCTCAAGTACCAGTATTAAATACAGATATAAATGTCACTCATCTCATATCTCAACTCATCATCAATAGCTAGTAGTGTTAAGATTTTTATCTTGTGTACTTAAGATGACAGATGTTGACTTTTTACCATCATAAACATTTTCACAACATTTCAGAAACATTGTTATGATGATGTTAGCAGGTCCCCTGGTACATACATGTCTGTCAGCAAAATGATTTTGCCATCTTTCAAAGGAAAGTGCTTACCAATAACATAAAACAGTAGTGAGAGAAGTGACAATAGTGAAAGAAAGAGAGAAGTAGAGATCAAATATGAGACTCCAGTGTTGTCTTTTTAATTTTCATAATAATTCATGGTTCTGTATTTAAATTGTCAAATTTCATTATGATTGATGAAAACCGGCCTTAGCAGTTGTCTATTTTTTTTTATTTTTTTTTATTTTAGTTCTGCTTTATTTATAAGTAACTTACACTTAACCCTCCTACTGTATAAAAAAAAAAATATATGTATACACCTTTTGTCTTCCTGGGTCAGTTTTTACCCAGTGGAATGTGAGCTTGTAAAACAGCCATAACTTAATATTTTTCAACTAAAACCATCTGATCAGTCACTTCTTTTTAATAAATGAATATGCAGAAATTTCAAAGTTTTGAATGTTACCATATTTTACTGTTATTACTACAATTTACTCCCTTTTTTATTAATTAAAAATTATGAATGAGTGTCACTTAAATAATGTTTTTAAAAAAATCTTTAAAAAAAACAAATATATATATATATATATATATATTGATAGTCTTAATTTGTTCATACTAAAAACTATAGACATTTTAGAAGATTTGTTGTGCCACTTCTGGGTCAAAACTGACCTAAACCTTATTCAGATTATTTAAAAACCATAAAACGTCTCAGTTTGCATTTCATAGTGAAAATGGTGACATTTTTGAGGCTGATTAAAGAAAATTAAAAAGTGGAGAATTTTCAGAGTGTTTCTAAAATGTTTTTTATTTTATTTTAGGTGTCAATGTTCCAAAATGTTCTTGAAATGCTAAACAACACTACCTAACCACAACCAAAATGAAATGTTGTGAATGAGATGCAACGCTGCAAGAAGAGTTTCACTTTCCTCTGATTCCTTGTTCTTATTACTATCTTATTGCTTTATCTTGTTCAATGTTTTAAATTATGCTGCATCATATAATCAATTTCTTTCTTCACTGTGTTTCAGGACAGTCCTCTGGTCTTACAGTCAGACCGCAATGTGACGGTGAATGCACGGAATAACCTTGGCCAGCTGACAGGACAACTCACTGTGGGTGAGTGACATTTTTAAACTATATTTTCATGGACATGTTACCTGAGTTCACAAATTCTCATTACACAGTGGTCTGTTTTATTAATAGCTCATGTGCTTTTCATATTCTCTTTACTGTTTGAGCTACCACAATTTCTTTTTTCCATGTTTGGAACTCCTACAGCTTTGCCCTACAAACCTTAATATGCAATTTATTTTTTTTCTTCATTTAACTGGTGTTTATGGTGGCCCAGTAGTGCACAACACAACAAAATTAAAAAAGCAAACATAAGTTCACAACACAACGAAATAAAGCCACAACACAACAAAATCAAGCCACAACAGAACGGAAACAATCCACAACACAACGAAATAAAGCCACAACACAACGGAAATGCTCCCGACCACTTGGGGGCTCTCAGAGCTCGGTAATATTAGTATTCCTTGCCACTGTTCTATAAAGTCAACAGTCTTACAAATTAAGTTGGAAGAACTCTAAAATCTGGTGGTAATTCCTGTCCACCCCAACTGAAGGTCTTTTGTTTTGCGTCAGGTTTCTTGCCTTTTGTCTGGCTTTCTTGATTGTTTCCTGGCATTTTCTTTCAGTTAATTAGTTCCTTGTATAGGCTATTTAAGCCTTTTACTTGTGTCTTTGTTGGTTCTTGTCCATTGGTGTGCATTTTATTGTGTTTTGTGTTTTCTGGGGATTTTAGGGGGTTCCAAGCTATCGACTTTTTTTGAAAACAAAGCAGTACTCAGATCCCATTAGACGCCATTTAATACTCCATGAGACCCTAAGGGTTACACCCACCTCCAAAAAGTAAAGTTACCTGTTTTTAAAGTCTTTTGTGATTGTACATAATTTTACACATTGGTCCAATCAAGGTTGAGCTTGCATCTGAGAGATGATGATGGTGTATCATCTGTATCAGTTTAGGTTCAGTATGATTTTTAAAATAATTAATATTTTTATTTAGCAAGGGCACCATTAAATTGATCAAAGTGACAGTAAAAGCATTTACAGATAAGTTAAATATTTCTATTTCAAATGAATGCTGTTCTTTTGAATTTTCTGTTCATCTAAGAATCCTGAAAAAAATTATAACAGGGTTTCCACAACTATTTTCAACGATTTTTGCGACACTGAAGACTGGAGTAATAGTTGCTGAAAATTCAGCTTTGCTATCCTATAAAACTTTTGAATGGTTGTGCACATGAGCGGATTGTATTGACAAACATCTTCAGATTGTTCTGATCCAGTTTAACCCCTGATTTCTTCGTATGCAAGGTACATCAGAGTAGGGCTGCACGATTAATCGCATGCGATTGTCACGCACATTTCGTCAGTAAAGCCGGTTCCCTGATTACCGCGAAATCACCATCACCTGCTTTCAAATGGAGCTCCATTTAATAGACAGAGCCGTAGTTCAATGACAAGCCACACAATATCGCGTTCATTATTGAAGGCGATTCATCTGCGATATGAACGCGATATTGCGTGGCTTGTCAGTGATCTACGGCTCTGTCTATTATATGCCGCTCCATTTAAAAGCAGGTGATGGTGATTTCACGGTAATCAGGGAACCGGCTTTACTGACGAAATGCGCGTGACAATTGCATGCGATTAATCGTGCAGCCCTACATCAGAGTAACTCATTCACATTTACACAGCAAAACCCCATTGCACCAATCCTGCAGACCTATGTTTTTGTTTTCAGTTGGAGCTCAGTTTCACCATCATGTTTAGGAAGACAGCAAGCTGCATTCTGGGGCTGACTGCCTGCTGGGCTCAGGACCCCCATCAATTACTGCTCTATCTCAATGCAGCCACAGGGGTTTCTGGAGTCCCTGTGTTTTCTGGTGTTTTCTAGTGAATCCTCTTCACTTGTCAGGGATTTTTTTCTACTCCAGGGTATGCAAGGCAGAGTGTTTATGTTTGTTTGTGTGTATAAAAAAGAGCTACCTGACTCAAACTAGCTGTAAGATCAGAGCAGAAGCAACCACCCCTAAAGCCAGCAGAAGTCTAGATGCTCTCCCTCACTTTTTTGCTCGTGGACTACAGTACATCACAGCTTTGCTGTGCAAAGGAAAACAGAGAAAACAACAAGCACACACACATGTGCCCTGTATTTGTAACAGGCAACAAAGAAATACTGAAACTTTGGTGGATTTTCACAGAATTTCCACTGGTTGTGGCTGATTGATGTGAGGGCCGGTCACACTACACTTTTTATTCCATTGAATTCCATTCATACACATGCTAGAGAATGAAAGTTAAAGTATGGTGAACTCAGACCTGTGAGTATTTGTATCACGTGAAGACCAATAGAAGATTGACACTCCACAGCGTGACCTTTTAGCTGAATTAAAAGAACATTGTCTTTATATATGCAGGATTGCAGTGTTATAGTAAAGATGAGTAGAAATTCTGTGTGCTCAAAGTCGAGTGCGACCATGGTTGATCCGATGATTGACTCCTGCTTAGTTCATGAGTTGGAATTTGAATTAAATTTGCAATGTTGAAAACAAATTTGAATTGCAATGAAAGGTAGTGGAATTTAATATATTACAGTAAAGAGAAAATCAGTAGGTAATAGAATTCTGGAAAATGAAGTGTTTTTCCACCTTAGTTCATAACATTACAACTAATTTAATTTGATTTACTGATATAACTTAATTTGATTATTTATTTAATTATTCATTGTTTGTGTTCTGTAGGGTAAGTTTTCCATTTAGCGTTTCTCGTTCGTTCACTTGTGGGATATAAAACACAACATATACTGGTCTTTTTAGCTGGAAAGTGCTGTATTAATGTCCAGATATGCTTTTAGAAATTCAATAATCTAATTCTTAATATAAGTGAAAGTGAAAGTAAAAGTGACACGTGAAGGCCAAGTATGGTAAAACATACTTGGAATTTGTCCTCTGAATTTAACCCATCCAGTGCACACAAATTAGGAGTAGTGACACACGCACCCGGAGCAGTGGGCAGTAATTTTGCTGTGGTGCCTGGGGAATGATTGGGAGGTTAGGTGGCTTGTTCAAGGGCACCTCAGTCATTTCCTGCAGATATTGAGAATTGAATCCGCAACCTTCGGGTTACCAGTCTGACTCTCTTACCATTATGCCACGACTGCCCCTATACAGTATATGGATCTGCTTGCCTAGCAAAAACAAGGCAAGTTTATTTGTATAGCATATTTAATACACGATGGTGATTCAAAGTGATTTAAATGGAAAAGGAATTAAAATAATCATAAAATAAACATAATGCTCTGGGACTTTCCCATATTGGTTGTTTTTCTCTGTGGATTTCTTCTGGCACCTACATAATCTGTTGGACATCTCCAACAGATCCGATTTTGTCCTACAATCGGCCAGGGGGAGCTAGGACTAAACCCAGTCCGCACTCCAGTTAATTTTGGTTCTTGACCTCAGGTCCACTAGAACCATTCACCCCACGTGGTTTCAGTTTCTCCCAGAAATATCTTATCCACGCTGTATTACCACAGAGCTGTCCAAACCAATATGGCAAGAATTGACTCTAATGGCCTGTTTTATGATAAATGCAAAGATTTTAAATTAAATCTCAGGCTATTTGTGTCCCATGGAGCTTTATTAAGTAAACAGCAGGACCAGAAATTAACCAATGCAAATTAAAAAAGTGATAAAAATGACCCATATGTAACGTTTGGGAGCAAAAGTTGCCCTCGTAGTGATTTCCCTCTTTTTTATCTAGTGTCTTTATTTTTTTAGTATTTTCTTAGTGGCTCTGCAGACTACATAATTTATTTGACATAAAAAGAAATATTGGTTAAAAAAAAATCTTAACAAGGTTAAAAAATAAAACCTACTCTTACATAAACCTAAAAATGCAGCAGATGCTATGTGAATTATACACTAAGGGTTTGTTACCAATTAAGAGTCATACAGCACTCTCGCCAATGTGCCCTCTATATCCTCTCTTTGACATTACCCGCTCTGCAGAGCTGTTGCCTTCAGGCTCTCTTGACATTGTCTGAACATTTATGGGAATTTCATTGCAGGGATTAACTCCCAAACAGGCAGCAAAGTTATACTGTATCACCTCTCCTGTTTGTTTCCCTGCTCTCCTTGTTCTCTCGTCCCTGAACCTATCGCTGCACGAACATTAATCTTCAAACAGAAATTGTATAGAGGTGCTGAGAGCCAGAGAGCTGGGCTGTCCTCTGATAGCTTGGCCCAGGAGTGCAGAGGTCTTTGTTTTTATAATATGGCCCATAAGTTCAGATGATTGATGTACAGTTGCGTTTTGGTGAGCATGAAGCGGGAGCACTGCGATCATGACTTTATCCTGTGTTCATAAGGGAGTCGCTTAAATATCTGAGAGTTGTAGTTTGTCATGGTCTTTGTAGCTTTAGGCCCAAAGTTCTCAACCTTGATGTCACAACCCAACTAGTCTTGCATAGCCAGATCTTTAGACCTTCAGCAGAAAGTCTGGACTCTATCACAGCTTTCACTGGCCAAGAAAACTTCTGACCGACATGTAAAGCAACCAGTCACACTTCGTTTTGTTTAGCGTCATGTTTAGGGGTGTGAAAATGTAAAGTCAATGTCCCCACAATAACAGACTGGCATGGAATTTCTTTCAAGAATGTTGTGCATGTTTACTGCAACAATGGCACAACAATGGTGCTGTGAACTTTACATACTAAATTTTAAATCCAGCACTTAGTTGATCAAGCAACAAGCGCTTATTTTGTCACAGTTGTAAACACGATGGCTTTCTTCTTCCATAAGTGGGTTTTGGTGTCATGATGACTTTGTTTCCAGGCAGACCTTTAGAGAACGCAACACACATCTCCTGAAAATCCTGGAGATGATGATGATCAGATGATGACATTGAAACTCCTGAAGTGTTTCCCATTTTATTCAACTTATTAAAGGGTTAGTTCACCCAAAAATGAAAATTATGTCATTAATGACTCACCCTCATGTCGTTCCACACCCGTAAGACCTCCGTTCATCTTCGGAACACAGTTTAAGATATTTTAGATTTAGTCCGAGAGCTTTCTGTCCCTCCATTGAAAGTGTTTGTACGGTAGACTGTCCAGAAAGATAATAAAAACATCATCAAAGTAGTCCATGTGACATCAGTGGGTTAGTTAGAAGTTTTTAAAGCATCTAAAATACATTTTGGTCCAAAAATAACAAAAACTACGACTTTATTCAGCATTGTCTTCTCTTCCGGGTCTGTGTATATCCACAGTGACGCTGCTTCTTCTTCTTCTACGGCGGTTGGCATCCAGCTTATTGGTGCATTACCGCCCCCTTCTGCTCCGGACAGTGACGTTGATGATGTGCTATGTAGTGCGCCCGAGTTTCGTTTACAGTCTGAGGGAGACGCACGCTGTATTCAAGCTATTCTACATTGTTTGTATTTTGGTATTGCTATATTTTTTAAAATGGTGCGTAGGTGTGCATGTCGCGGATGTCCTAATCGCGTCACTGTCCGGAGCAGAAGGGGGCAGTAGTGCACCAATAAGCTGGATGCCAACCGCCGTAGTTTTACAAAATAAATACTTTTATTCAACAAGAATACATTAATAAAAATGACAGTAAAGACTGTTACAAAAAAAAAAAAAACATATTTCAAATAGTGTTCTTTTGAATTGACTAATTATTAAAGAATCCTTAATAGAAAAAATAAAAATATATATAAAACATTCCAGGAAAAAAAAAATGTAGGCAGCAAAGCCATGTTGTGTAAACTGTTTTAATAATGAAGAAATGTTTATTGAACACTAAATTAGCATATTAGAGTTATTTCTGTTAGATTGTGTAACACTGGAGTAATTATCCTGAAAATTAAGTTTAGGATTAAATTACATTTTAAAATATATTACAAAACAGTTATTTTAAATTGAAATAATATAACTATTTTTACTGTATTTTTAATCAAATAAATTAAGCCTCGATGGGCTAAAGATATTTCCTTCAAAAACAAAAATTCTTACCAACCTCAAACTTGTGAACAGTAGTGTACTGTATTTACAAACACAGCATTTGAATACTCTCTCAGAAGGTATTCATTTGCATAATTTAGGTAGTAACATCCACTTTAGGTAATTATATGTACCTTTAAGGTTATAACATTAACATTAACCCTGTAAGGTTATACAGGGTTAATGTTTTATTGTGCATTGTCCCTGTCCAAATAAAAGAAATAATAATAATAATAAAATGCATCATTTATTGGTAAATAAGGTACAAAGTTGTACCTTTTGAAAGGGTGCCCCCCACTTGGACACTTTTTTCTGAGAGTGAATTGTGTCTGCAGAGTCATAGGAGTTTTGGAACCCCCCAAAATTTGTGTTATGAAACAAAATGATCTTGTACTTCAGGCTAACCTTTTAGGATATCCTCACCTTGTGACCCTCAATTGTGTTTCTGGAAAATGGTGGTCTGAAATAACACTCCTCACAACCTTCTTGCAGCAATGTACTGCCTTGCTAAATTATTGTGCGTCAGGATTTAGTTGATGGGGTGTGTGCTGGTGATGAAATGCAGCATCAAGCTTGTGCTGTCAGATCTTGTTTTCATTCTCTCTCTTTCCTCCCTCTATCCTTCTCGGCTAACCTGAGGCGTCCCGCTGTTTGCCACGAGGTCCCTGCACAGATGATTGAAATCGGGGGACAGGAAAATAATACTTGCATGGGCTGTTCTCACGCCCGTCTCCAGCTGTGAGCTCATATCTCCTCTGAACACCTCCTCCAGAGGCCAAACAACTGAGAGGACATTGAGGGAACACGGCATCTGCTTTTTGTCTTATTGACTTTTCATTTTTAGAAGTGTAGACTGCATAATGAATGGCTTCTCCGCTTTGAGAGCGAGTGGGGGATGATTTCATTAGCACTGGGTGACAGAGAGGACATGAGCGAGAGATGCTCTGGGGGGCGGACAAGGACATGTGACAGTGAGAACTCAGGTGTGGCACAGGGACACTGCCAGTATCTTCTGCCACCGTTCTTTCCAAAACATTGTCAGTTAGCATTTCCGTTCTTTTTAAAGCCAACTCGCTGTCATGAAAAATTCAGCTCACCCATTAAATTGATTTTCCATTGGCTGAAATAACTTATTATTACTCTATTGAGTGTCTAAACATGATGTATGTCATCGGATCCATTATTATGACCATTCATGTCTTGTCAATTATGCTTCATATAATAGTATGCAACAAAAGTTATAGATTGTGAAATTAAACTATAGTTAGCTTAGCATGCCAGTTGCATCAGAAACCGACACTGATATCCTGTTAAATTTATGGTAAACAACCAGCATCCAAAAAAATATGGTGACTTTTTTCTGGTATTATGGGATGACATACTGGTGCCTGCATATTTTATTCTTATAACCAAGTAGTTAATTAAAGTAGACCTAGTATGTCTCTTTTTACAAGATATACTATAAGTCTCAGATGTCCCCAGAATGTGTCTGTGAAGTTTCAGCTCAAAATACCTCACAGATCATTTATTATACCATGTTGTAAATGCCCATGTTTGAGCGGAATATCTTTAAATGCAAATGAGCTGCTGCCCCCCACCCTGTTTTCCAGAAGAGGGCGGAGCCTACAGCTTGTGTCTTGGATACTCTGCCAAAAACTATCAAAACAACTGTTTGGTTTTGATTATCATCTCTATCATGGTCACACTCACATGACATTGCAGTTCTTCATCATCATGAAAGTTTATCATCTACATGTGTTTTAAAGCCATATCAGTCTAAATTTCTGATATATGGTTTTCTGAGCGCACACATTGAAGCACGCGCTGAAAGCTGGATGTCAGACGGAACGTCCCATGAGTTTTAAACTAAGTTATCTTTAATGTGTTATTTCATTTAAACTGTCAAATATACATTAGGTTATGTCAAAAACACACAAAGTTCACATAAACAGCAAGTAAAGAAATCACATGTGTATATTAAATCTGTTGAAGTGAAAGCAGCGTAATATACTGTACATGCTGCTATATATGCTGTTAATATGAATAAAACAACAAAAGAAAAACAGAAAATCACTCACTGCTCTTGATTGAATAACTTTTTGCTCTTGATTGAAGAGCTTTAATAAGGATACATTTCTTTCTTGTATACTACTGTAAAATGAGATAAACATGGCAGACTGTGTTCAACTCATTTAGGGAGGGGTCTACGCTAATAGGGCAGAGTCCATTGGCAGTCGTAGGCGGGGGCGGGGCCAGGGCATAAGCTTTTTTTTTTTTTTTGGTCACAAAAGCTAGAATCTGCAAACAGCTTGTTCTGAGACTCTGCTTATGATTTATTTGGATTAAAAAAAGGAGAATTGGGTGGATTTTTTACCATTATAGGGTGGTTGTGTACACACACCGCCAACAAACACCATGTAAAATTTTGCATAATAGACCTTATGTAGCCCCGCCCCTTTTCAGCAATGCGCTCATTGTCTTTTGTCTTCCGGTTTGTATTTCCACAGCGATCTTACGTATTTATGAATGAACTGCTCGTTTTAAAATCTTCCTGGTCTACTGACATTTGTTAAGACATCTGCTTTAAACATTACAATGCTCACGATAACTTTCATTAACTCTACAACAAGTAAATCCACTTAACCAGCTAAATATTCTTTGACAGCGATGCCATAGAAATATACAGAGCTAATGCAAAAACGGAAGTTCAAAGACAATATTATAAAGATGGCGGCGCGCTTGTTTCTCTGAAGCATAAGGTCTATAGGCCCCCTTGATATGATGATATGATGTTAATATACTAAGCCTAATTTAACTACCAAAACCTGCTTTTTACCTTAAGATACACTAATAATATTACAGTTGGTAAAATGGATAACCACAAAATTAATCAGAATTCATCGTAAGTGGCCTACATTATCTATAAAATATTAATATAATGCAATAAACATCAATAAAACAACATTAAATAACAATAGGCCTATATGGTAAGGTAACTTACAGTTAAGCAATCAACAGGCCTGTAGAATAGTTCATTAGTTTTTTTTGTTTTGTTTGTTTGTTTGTTTTGTTTGTTTTTTCCCCCCAGTGTATATAACCAACATATATCCTAAAGTGTGTGTTTTTTTTTTGTTTTTTTTTAATAACCAGGCAGCTTAGCACACCGCTAGCCAGTTCATGTTCAATTAGGCATTGTTATAAATATATTCAAATGCTTAATTATACATTTTAACAATTATTTGTTTGATTAAGTATTACAAATGGCTACCACATTGGTGTTCTATGCAGACTGAATTCAACAGACTGACTATATATTGTTCATGACAGCAGCATATTCCATCAAGGGCTAATTCGATCAAGCTAACCAGCCAAACACGGACTCTTGGTTTGCTAAAATGCTTTTTATTAGGGTGAATTCAGAGTGATTAGGATACTTTTTGCTATTGAGATGACTTGGGAAAAGTGTCCCAATCAACCTGAATTCACTCTACTTCACATGACACTAAAATTGACATTTACAGTGATTTGCTTGGTGCATTTTGGCTGTTCAAGGACAAAATATGGTAAATTCTAGATTAAGTTTCATTAGAATAAGTTATGTATATATGTATTTGAGTTTCAGTCAGTCAAGGAGAGCTCAACATAATATTATTTCAAAAGTTTTTATTCCACTGCAGGGCATAAGAGAACCAATTTAAATGGAGATATACCTGGAAGTTTCAAAACAGCCACCTCAAAGTGCTTGAATCACCAATTATAACTTTCGCGGCACCAAAAATCCAGTGATTTGAGTGATTAGTTTCAATTAATTAATCACGATAAGAATACATTGGCAAAGTGCGCATGCATGTAGAGGAACGTTTAGAAATTTAATGTGCTGTTTTATGTTGTGTAATTTAGCCAGGATAAATTGCTAGTTTTAAATGAATATCATCATTTGCAATGCCACATTGCCGCTTAGAGGTAGTAGCTTAAACCTTCCAAGGAGAGAGAAGGCGAGAGAGAGTACCTAAAGGACATATGGAGATTAATGCGTACATATACACGCATCATTCTTCAGGGCTGTGTTTGCTGATTATGACAACAGCTCTGATTATTTGTCTCTTTACACTGTCCACAAACCACACCCAGACACATGCGCGCACACCTACTGATTAATGCAGGTGATCAAAATTCACCTATTTCTCCTTTTTATTGATGAGGGTTATCCAGTTCAGATAAATAATTTGTCTTTCCAGCTATATTTTTTTCTTCTTCTTCTCTGTTTTGCTATTGTTTTGTGCACCAGTTCTCTGCAAGCTACTTCTCTCGACACAGGTACCTTCGAAGGATTAAAGGTTTATTTATTTATTTATTTATTTTGTAAAGAGCCCCTATGTTTTTTTTGGTTTTGTTTTTTTATTTGTTTGTTTCTTTGTTTTTTTTTATAAAATGGATGTGGACATTTCTTTGACTTGCATCAGCTGAGATTGTTTATATGGTCAAAGTATTTTAGATCAGAACCTCCATGTTTTATATCAACATCATTTTGGACACCTTCATCCAAGTCCAGCTGCAGCCAATTGCTATAGCTGGAACAATAATGAAGCAGCCCATGATTTACAGCCCTTTGTTATTTGGTTATACAGGATATCTTAAAGCAGGGGTCTTCAAACTTATTTCGTCTTGGACCCCCGAATACGATGATTAACTTTGTGAAGGGACCCTCTAAAATTTAAAAGGTAACTATTTCCATGTAGAAACACCTAATTTATACTGTGGAAACATTTTTATAATAATAATTATTATAATTTTATTTTATTTTATTTTATTTTAAAACGGTTAGTTCATGTCATTGATTCTGATTGGTCAATAGCTGCGTTTTATTCACAATAAAACACGGCTATGACCGCTTCACCCAACGGTTCTGTGTATCACTACACAACACTCTTAGCAACGTAAACTGTATGTTCTCAATTGATATTGTTCATTGAAGCACTGTATTATGTAGAAGAGTATTGTGAGAAAGTTTATTACCTGCATTCAGATTGAGCATTTTCCTTCAGGTCAGTCCTATGTTCATAATAAAAAATTTGTTTAAATGTCCGATGTATTATCTTGTCCTTTTAACAGTTAAGGGGTTTTCCCGTGACTGACAGCGCTAGTCAAAGCATTTTTTCAGTTGCGTCTTGTTCCGTTTTCAAAACAATTCAGTCTTTTCAATATAAAAGTCTTCGCTACTGACTGACACACTTATAAAGACATCTAATGGCGTGATAATGAAACTTCTGTTGCTGTTCACGGTCATGGACTATTTTTTTCTGGCGGAAGGAAGGCTTTTAGAAAAAGTTTACTTCATGAAAGTTGCATTGATTCATATTTCTGCCTTTAATATTTGTATTGTGTGGTGACCGTTTTATAAAAGCAATAAGGTACTCAAGGTTAGTGCTGTATCGTGAATAAGTCACGGCTGAGGGGCGTTGTTAGGCATGACACAAAGCGATACAGCACAGCCTCTCGTACCTTACTGCTTACTTATATTTGAAAATAAATAGCCTTAACCAAAGTATTTGTTCCTGTGATGAGCACCATTGCGAATGCAAAAATAGANAAGACCTTTTCATGGCTTTCAAGGCTTTCCACAAGGTTTTTTTCAACTGACAAATTTAACAAATGTCAGTCAATGCAACAAGCATCTTTTCATTTTAACACAATCTGATTTTCCACAGCAAGGTCATTTATTCTTACCATGTCACTCTTAAGGAAAGCTTTAATTTCCTCCAAACTCAAATGAGGTGTAAATCAGTATCAATTAATATTCAGGAGCAGGTCATTAATATCTGTTGCATATCATTTCTCATTTAAATCACCTGAATAAGTGGAAGGATCCGTGAGGTTTTGCAATCTGAATGGCTTTATAAAAGTGAGGATGTCCTTGTGTAAGTAATGAGTGTTTACTCCTTACATGTACTTTCAGTGAGAATCACTAATCAAGCACTCGAACCTTGAGCTCTTGAATCATGCAAACAAATCTGAAGTAACAACCTGTTGTGAACAACATGACTTAATCATGAATTACCAAATGTAATTAATATTTTGTAATTATTGAGTATGTTTTGACCAAAGGAACTTTAGTTTTATAGTAATTGTAAGATTTTAATGTTTGGTCCTTTAGAGATATTTAGCATAATAAAAATAAATGGAAATTTGTGCGAATTTTACAAAGCTGTATTATTGTTTTCTAACTGCAATGTGCAATTATCTAATTAACCAAACTTCTCCATAGTTTAGAATAATTTCTTGCTCATTCAAATTGGCCATGTTCAATCAGTATTTTTTTTTTCTTCTGGTGGATACACAGACGACATGGCCTTTCTACTCCACAAACTCACAAATCAAAACTTTAATTATCAGAGCTCTTTTTCGACTGAAGGAAAGAAGTGAAGAAAGTAAGAAAAATCTATCTGTGTATTAAGATGATCATGTTCTGTAGTGGATCTATGAGCAAATCTCTGGCCACTGCTGTGCAATGATATTGTCAAGAGAGGATTAATCAAATATGAGTATAAATTAACACTTTATTAGCATTCTCTCCTCTTGGTCTCATCAGCATAATCAAAATTAGCCTTGCCTTATCCTCGAGCACGTCTTTAATCACTATACCGCATAATTAATGTAGATTCAACTTTTTTTTTCAATTTCCTTTTTTTTTTCCTCAAAAGATAACAAATGATCTGAAACTTTAACTGATATGCAACATATCTTGCTAATTATAAAACAAAAGAATGATAAGCAGTTAATGAAAAGCATGTTTCTTTTTATATTTAGCATAATTCTTCACTGAATCTCTGAATTGCAGGAGAAAAAAAAAATGTAACTTCAAGATCTGAAATTATTTGTAAGCACAGCAGGAACAACAACATCCTGCTGGGTAAAATAACTCAGCCATGTTGATCTGGGGTTTCTTTAGAATCTAAAAAAGTATGTAAACTGCTTTTTGAGACACAAAATATTGCAATTTTGTAGAGAAATTAAATGGGGTTAATCTGTTAAATATGTTCTGAAGTGTTCAGTTACTTAATCAAAGCTGAATGCTAAATTTGTCTGTTGTACATTTACTGTCACTTTTGATCAGTTTAATACATCCTTGATGAATAAAAGTATTAATCTGTGTAACTTTGATTAGGAATGAGTTATATGATAGTTTTACAGGATAGTTTTAAACTGTTTAATTTGGACCTTTCACCCGGTGTACCCACTGAAGTCCACTATAAGCAGAAAAATCCTGGAATGTTTTCATTAAAAAACCTTAATTTTTTCGACTGAAGAATGAAAGAAAAGAACATTTTGGATGATGTGGGGTGAGTAAATTATCAGGAAATTTTAATTCTGAAGTGAGCTAATCTTTTAAATATGAAAAAGACAACCATCAGGATGAAGGCATACTAATTTCTTGTTTTTATAAATATCTGACAGTGGGGACACAGCTGTGAAATCTTTTTAAAGGCACACTATGACCACGTACACACTGTAAGTTTCAGGAGTGACAACAGCACTTAAATGTGGGAGTGAATCCCCTAAATTATCGTTCCATGTGTGTACGGAACACGACTCACTCTCGAAAACGCGATGATTGACAGCTTGGAAACCATAGTGATGTTCTGGCGTCTCTCGTGTTTGGTATCCGTTATTGTGACCAAAGTAATATTACAGTGACAAAACACTTGTTATTTTCAGCAATTTAACTAAACACACTAACACAGTCGACGGAGGCGTTGTGTTTTGTTTATGCTTGGACAGCCTGTTTCACACAGAGCGCACTCTTTTGTGTTGCCATGATCACTAATTAGAAGCGTTTTGGGATTGTTGTTTAAGCTCGTCTCATAAAGCGAACGGGTTTATTGAGTTATTAAAGTGAGCAGACATGAATCGCGATATTTTGGTCTTATTTTCAGCATAAAGCATTTGGATTTATTTCGGTTTAATATGGGCTTATACTTGTTTGTTGTTTTTCTAGCAAGATCAAAAGGCTTGTGCTTTTCCTGTGATTGACCGCACATACAGAATAGAGACACATCTCCAATGAAGGTTAAAAAACGTCATTAACAACTAGTTGTTCCGTACACTCTGCATAGAATTTCTATAAATGTGGTTGTCACTACCTGTATTTTTCGGGAGTTGATTCGGTTGTAGAATACGGTTGTCACTCCCGTATTTTACTGAACTGTGTGTATACCACGACTGAGGTGAGACCCTTGAGCAAGGCATCGTACCCCCAACTGCTCCCCGGGCGCCGCAGCAATGGCTGCCCACTGCTCCGGGTGTGTGTTCATGGTGTGTGTGTTCACTGCTTTGTGTGTGCACTTGGATGGGTTAAATGCAGAGCACAAATTCCGAGTATGGGTCACCATATTTGGCCACATGTCACATGTCATGTATACAGAACACGATTAAGCACTAAAAGGTGAACTGACAACCGAATTTAGCTGCAGTGTGTACGTGGCCTATGTACATTTTTAGAGGTTAAAGGCACACTATTTTCGCCGTTAGAGGTCGCTTATTCAAAACAAAGGCAAAGCTCGATGACGCCTTGATTTCGCAGAATCATGGGAGGTGTTGTCTTCATATCTAAAGCCGGTGGAAAAGAATCAGGACGGGACTCGAGCAGAAATCATGTCCATGGATGAGATTATTAACGTTAATTATTATTAAATGGCCGGCCACTGGAGTGATTGCTTATGAAAGACGACTGATATCTTTGCCATAGGGCGCTTGGAGAAAGGGCAGGCTGTCTTTATAATACAAACACTGAAAGAAGAAAAAAAATGAGGGTACAGGCAATGAATGCATGAAGAGGGCTAGAAGACAATAGAGGGTGACAGAAAGGAGAGAGTGGGCTTAAGGAAAAAAAAAGAGAAGTTTACTTTCTGTCACACACGTACAATGCGGGCAAGCATACAAAGCCAAGTTTGCTCTCCAAAGTCACCTAGGTCATGGAAGATATGATAGCTGTGATGAATAATAGTCAGTGACGCCATTGCATTGTGTGTTTGGGGCAGTTTCATTTGCATCTTTTGAGTCAACTCCCTGCATGACAAATACAAATTTATCTTTCTCTAATTCATAATCATGCATCAGGATTTAAATAAGAAGGCTTTCTGGTTACACTGTATCCAGAAAAAAATCTGATTTTTCCCTGGATAATGTCATGTTTGAGACCCTTTTCATGAGCCGTTAATTGGAATTTAATTTTCTTTTTTTGTCTGTCTTTCACAACAAATGATGACAAAATTCAGTTAAGTCTGAACATGTGAAAAGGTTATTTTCATATATGCCATTTGATGTGCAAAAATGAATTGCTGCATAAAACTTGCTGGCCAGAATAAAATGTGTTTCGTGGCAGATTTTTTTGATCTTGTGGTCAAGGACTTCATCAGGCAAATGGACTGAAAGAATGATTAGTATTTCTATTTGGTACAAATTTTTACTCAAGAGTAATTACTGTAAGTGTATTGTACAAATACGTCTGTAATTTGACACTGTAGTAAGTCTATAAACACCCTGGAAACAATGAGCAGCTGCTCTAATATTAACTCTGTTCAGAAACCTTCTGAGCTGCCTTTTTGTCATTGTCAGCTGTTGGCAGCTGTTTTCTAAGGAAGCATTATAACTGGAATAGAAATTTAATTTAAATAAAGCTTGTATTTATTTATCTATACAGCACTGAATAAAATAAAAATAAAATAAAATCTAAAATATATTAAATAAAATATAAATTATTATTATCCACCCTCTTAGGTTACTTTTTAGCACTCCATGTCCAGTACAAGAAGACCATTCCTGATTGTATGAGGTTTATGGGCTGCAAAGGTTGAGATGTATGTTATCTTCTTGTTTCTCAAGGCCTTATTCTTTCTTTTTCGTTTTCTGTAGGCTCAGAGATGGTAGAAGCCCAGTGTCAGCGGTTTGAGGTGAGAAGTAGTGATGGCGAGAGAGTTCTCTTTTCTGCTGATGAAGAGGAGATCAGTATTGGCACAGATAAACTGAGGGTCACAGGTATCACATACACATACACACTCACATACTGTATTCATCCAGCATTCACCCATGATCCCTGTACAAGAACACATAGACTAGTGTCTCAAACTACCTGTGTTATAATTTGTCCTTAAATTTGGCCCATCGATCAATTTTCACTTAACATTTGCCTGTTATGTTATATAGTTCTCCCAAGGATTGTTAGTCTAATATACATCCCNCCCCCCCCCCACCCCACACACACACACGGTTTATTACAGACCTACAAGACAAGTAATTGCACATCTAAAACCTGCATGCACATATCTGTCAGAAAAGTTTGTTTGTACGTATCTACAACATATGCCTAACATGTAAAACAAGTTCAATCCCATTATAACCAGTGGAGCTGTCTGCAGAAGTTGATAGACACCCATTTCTGTTTTTAATATGTTGCAGCTAGTCCAGCCTCTTTATTTTACCTGTTTGTCAACAGTAAAATGATTTCCAAAAAAAAAAAAACCCTCATTGCTATGCATTTAGTTCTTTTAATATAAGTAACTTCTGACTGTTGCATCAGAGCCAGGTTGTTTTTGGTCTCTTAATGGCACCTGTCTGATGTGAAAATAGAAAATTGCAGCTGTCAAGGAATACAGCCAGGCATCATTAGTCCACTAAACCTGCTGAGCAGTAGGTGTGAGAGAGAGATGAATCACTCAGGACGTGTGATATTGCTTTTATACAACAGTTCAATAAAGTTAACAGGTGCTATGTTTACATCCATCCAAATAATTGATTGATTGCTCAATGGGATTGAATAGTCTTCATATAAACACGTTAATTGATCCAATTATGCTCGATCTGAATTAATTTCAGATCAGATTGTAGACCTGAAAATAATCAGATCAATAGGAAAATTTAAGCATGTAAACACTTGATTTCGACTCTTCTCAATCTGATTCAAAAATACTTTCTTGCGTCATCAAGGCAAAAATAACAATTATACTTGTAACCAGTTACATTATCGCAATGATTTTCCCAAACGCCGCACTGTGCATGCACTGAAGTTTTGTTTGGAATACATGTAATGCACATGCAAATGAATATGTAAATTGAATTGTATAGTGTTTATATAAAGAGAGCTTTCATAAATAGAAATCAGATTGGATTCATACTGATTAATGTAAAAAATTGTCCATGTAAATACTGTACCTATAGAATAACTTACATTTTAGATACAGTATTGCCAGTTTCTTTGTCTGTTTTTGCTGTGACAACGAAAATAGTTTGTTTTGTAAAACAAAGCCAAAGCGAAACTCTTATGCAAGAAACACCAGTAAAAGCAGTGGCTGAATGAATCAGTGTTTTGAACGAATTGGTTGAGTGAAAGATCTAATGACTCACTTAATTATTTAGTTCCTGAATAATCAGTGTTTTTAATAAATCACTTGAAATAATGATTCAGTAGGGCTTTTCATACTTGAAATATTTAACCCTGGGTTATTCTAAACCCTGGGTTAACTGAATCCTGAAAACTGAATCCCGATGCCCATAATTTACCCGGAGTTAACAATTAACCGTGGGTATTCATAAGCTGACGTTTCACGTTAACCCTTGGTTAACATCCTTATTTGCATATTTGCAGTGTCACTGATTGGACGAATACCACACATGACCGGTTTACATAAAGATTCTATTGCTCACTGTACTATCAAATTGTTTTCTGAATGGACTTTTCAGTCTATAAAGGTGAGAATGAAACATTCTCTTCTTTGCTCCAATTGACACGATTTCGGTCAATATTTTTTCCTATCAAACACTGAAATGACTGTTTATATACAATGCGCAGTATTTCAGTGACTGTCCAAAGCACATGAATATAAGGCACACGATTGGTTGTCTGTTTGCTAAGCATCTTGCCGTAACATTCTAACACTGCATCATTTCACATGGCACATGTTTGGCACCGCAAAACAAGTTTAACACCGCAACAGTGGTACCAACTCTGCTATTGAGAAGGGTTTTATAACCCCGGGTAAAAAGGGGTATTAAACCCAATTTTTAATTAGAAGTGTGTAACGTTCCTTTACCCGGGGATAAAAGCAGGGTTCAGAACTATGATAACCTGGGGTTCAGCGCAATGTGAAAAGAAGTGACTCATTTACCTACTGGTGTAATGATGTAACCCACAGAATGTGTCGATCAAATTGGAAGACTTCAGCTGTTGTGTAATTTTAGCGCACTGAATTTAAAAATATAAATTTTTTAGTTATTAGAAAATATAACACAAAACATTTAAAAGTTTTTAAATTGAATACAGCTTTTTATACACCATCCATTTTCTGAGCCAATTTTTAAATATTTGCATGCACTGTATGTACTAGTAACCTGCCCTTACATTGAAATGCAAATAGATTGTTTCAAATAGATTTCACTCATGCAGGCCCCTCTTTCTCTTATTCTTTTTCTCTGTCTGAAAGTGCATGCTGGGAGGTCAAGTGGAATAGCTAGAGGTCAGGGACAAAGAGGGCACATGCTCAGTAATTGGGCAGATCTGTCCATTAACTCTTTTCACAAAAAGACATGGGTAGAGAGAGGGATCAAGGGATAGAAATAGTGGTAGAGAGAGAGAAAGAGAGAGATAGACAGAGCATGCATAAATGGAATACAGTGGTTCTTCAGAGACTGAAAGGCTCAAATGTGTCAGAAAGAAAAACTGCCCTGGGGAGAGGAAGTGAACAGAAAGAGAGTAAAGTGTTAAAGGAATATTTCACTCAAAAATGTAATTTCTGTCATCATTTAATCATCATGTCATTAAAAATTATTACTTTATTCTGTGGAATACAAAATTAGTTTTGTGTGTGTGTGTGTGTGTGTGTGTTTCACGTAAGAAAGAAAACAATATGTGTTTAAAATGGGTAAATTAATGATAGAATTTTCATTTTGGGTGAATTGTGCCTTTAAACATGATTGTGGGGAAAACGAAGAGGAATAAAATAAAGTAGGACAGACCAAAAAAAAAAAAAAAAACAAGCAAGGAAGAACAGCTTACTTTTATACTTATGAGAACTCACTTAACAAGCACATTTTCAAGACAAAATATGCTGTGAAATGAGGGACATTTCAAATGTTCCAGAAGTACAGATCTGGGAAAATGCACTCAAGTCTAATGCTCCGGCACTTGTAATTTATCACGCTCATTTTTGTGGTTTATGAGGACAAAAGTTTGTATAATGACATGGGCATTACACTGGTATTAATTTAGTATTAATTGGTATTAATGAGTCATGAGTCCTCATATTTAAAGGGGACCTATTATGCCCCCTTTTACAAGATGTAAAATAAGTCTCTGATGTCCCCAGAGTGTGTATGTGAAGTTTTAGCTCAAAATACCTCACAGATATTTTATACAGCTTTCCTGTAGCTCAGTGGTTAGAGCATGGCACTAGCAATGCCAAGGTCATGGGTTCGATCCCAGGGATTGCACATACACAGATACAAATGTATAGTATAATGCAATGTAAGTCGCTTTGGATAAAAGCGTCTGCCAAATGCATAAATGTAAATGTAAATGTTAAAAATGCCACTTTTAGTGTTTGAGCAAAACGAGCCGTTTCAATGTGGTCCCTTTAAATGCAAATGAGCTGCTGCGATCGGCCTAAGAGGCTGGAGCTTCAAGAGCTCGTTCTTCCCTGTCAGGATTCAGTCAGGACGCACTATAATGTCAGAAACTGCGAATATATGCTGCATGGAGATAAAACAGGTATAGTTTAGTTCAATTACGGCTATAACTTATATTGTCTTCTTGTTTTTATCCACTATATTAGTACAGGCCTGTTGTACCGTCCGAATGATGGCCAAAACTTTACATATTAGTTTTATGACGTTTATTGTACTTAACACAAAAGATGAAATGTCCGTTTTCACTCTAGAAAATCACTGTAAGAGCTTAATAAAACACTGCAAGTGTGCATTAAAATATTATCCATAAACTCTTTCTCTTTCCCTTGTATTATCATCACCAACACAGCGAGTAACACAGAAACACTTGCTACAACTAACAGTAAACAAATATATAAAGACCTGATGCCTTTCGGGTGGTGCTTAATAAACTTTATACCCGTAAATAAACTCAGATGAACTGTAATAAAGTGGCCTCTTACCTTCCTGCCGTATCCAGTATCACTCTGGAGGCTGTAAGCTGGATCACGAACAGTTTTAACTTGTATATCCTTGAGTAGCATATTTTTAGCACAGTTTCTGTTTTGTATTGTCCCTTTGTTTTGATATTAGTTCACAAAGCAGTCCGGTGTGAAATGATTCACGCAGACATACGAATTTCGAAGTTAATCCACCTCGTTTTCAGCAGCTCAGATTTAGATAGTAAATGAAGAGAGCTATGTGGATTAATCCATCCAGCTACAGAACACTTTAAAACGCTCGGGAGATTCTCGTCAGTGCAGCAATGGCGGACTGGCTGTGAACGCGCTCAGGGCGGTTCTATTTTAAATCGGTCTGTCTGTCAGCACTGTGGGCAGGACCTATGGCTTTTGTGACGTCACACTGCCAGGGATCTGGAAACGGCTTGTTCTGAGACACTGCTTATGATTTATGGGGATTAAAAAAAAGGATTGGGTGGATTTTTCTCATTATAGGGTGGTTGTGTACACACACTGCCAACACACATTTTTGTCCAAACACCATGCAAAAGTTAATTTTGCATAATAGGTCCCCTTTAAAATATGAAATAAACAATATTTGAAATCATACTAAACAATGTTTTGTTAAAAATGTAAAAATGCAGAATGTTTTCTGTGATGGGTAGGTTTAGGGGTAGGAGTAGTGTAGGGGATATAATGTACAGTTTGTACAGAATAAAAACCATTACGTCTATGGAATTTCCTCACATTTGATAGCAAAACAAATGTGTGTGTGTGTGTGTTAAAAATATTATTTGACATTTCAAATGACACTTTTGATCAATTTAATGCATCCTTGCTGAATATAAATATTAATTTATTTAAAACAAATAGGGTACTGAAGGGTACTGAATGATATTATACAAGTTCTTTGTTCATTTTTAAAGTTAAGTCTGTCTAAGGACTGACTAGTTGTTCACAATGGTTATAAAAATTCAGATGTTCACAAAGTTTTACAACAATGCATCTTAAAATGTGTTTTTTTTTTGTATTTTTTTTTCTTTTCAACATGGTTCTAATTCAACCATATGACTTGTCACTCTCTCTGTTTTTCTCTTTATCTCTCTAGGCAACGAGGGAGTTGTGTTTAGTCATTCAGTGGAAACGCCACACGTTCGAGCTGAACCATTCCAAGACCTGAAGTAAGGCATGCTTTCTTAATGTAGCACATTATCATTCAATGTGCGATTCACACTGAGAACCACAGAGGGGTGGGGGAGAGCTAGAACATGAGAAAAAGAAAGGGACAAGACATAGAAGGATAGACGAAAGTCATAAAACATGAACTTAATGAATGTCCACTTCCTAATTGTCTATAGAAGCTTTATATCCTCAATATTCAGTGACAAACTGTCCCATTCACACTCTGTTATGAGAAAGAGGACGCGACCTGTCTGACACGCCCAATCCATCACCGGTGGATCAGCCAATCAGATTGATCTAATCTCTTCAGTCTGCATTAGTCGATATCTGATTGGATGTCCAATAGGACACTAACACATCCCGAAGCTTCTCACTCCCCCAAACTCCGACATTATCACTACAGGAAATGATGTAGCGCCGTGATGGATGGAGTCACTTTAAGTGCAAGTAGGCAGGTTACTGAGGGGAACTGAGAGCTTTTACCGCCCAGTTTGGTTTGATGGAGCACTGCTGGGTGCTTTCCAATCACTTATGAACTCGCTTAATGCAAATGCACCAGGATCAAATCTACTTTCATCGTTAGAAAAATTGGGGAAATGATTGGGTTAATGGAGGCATGGTGACATCTTATACTAGACTTTCAGCTTTCAGTGGGAGTGTTGTCACTTTTTAGTTCCATTTCTTAATTTAATGGAAAACGTTATCAGGACTTGACTTGACCTTGACCTTAAGGAGGTTTGGCTAGTTAGCATGGTTTACTTAGCCCCTGCTTGTCCACTGTAACTACATCATTGTGTAAAATCTTTGGCATCTTTCTCTATTTACAGCTGTAACCATGTATAAACTTTCTGCTGTTTTTATAAACCAGTGGGCTAAACTAGAGGTCTTCTACGGGGGGTCTTTAGCAGTACTGAAGGGGTCAGACACAATGTTTTGTTCATCTAAAGCTAGAGCTGAGAAGCTAAAGTTCAGCTATATATAGTATCTAGGAGAAGCTGTCACAGTTCTTCAAAATATTTAGGCTTTAGTCTCAGCTGCTTCTGTTGATTCATGTAATCCCAGACTTAATCAATGATTAAATGAGATCAAATTTAATCAATGTAATCCCAGACTTAATCAATGATTAAGTAAGATCAGATTTTTGTGTGGGCCACACCGTCTGTTGTTGGACTCCTTGTACATACAAAAATCTCTGTATTTGCAAAAGGAATGTTTGATCTAAAATTGACATTTCCTTCTGCAACTAAAAGCTAAGCATGTCTTAGACTGTATCCTAACCAGATGCAACACTGTGACACACGATGAAAGGTATCTTTTCCATGTTAATCAGAGTCTTTGTCCTAATCAGCCGCGACTGCAATACACAACGAGCGACAGGAGATTCTATTTTAGAAACAATTTCTACAACGTGGCGACTAGAACAACAACATACAAAGTATGACAATGATAATCTCAGGTACTGATTAATTTAATGTGAGTTTGAATATCATTTTGCATAACCTTTATAGCCTTGCTGAAAGTGACAATGGATAATTCACCTCAGATCTTGAAAATAAAGGAAACAAGAAATTTCATACAGTGAACTGATGATATGAGAATAATATTTGGAAAGAGCAGTCAGAACTCCTTAAGAAGGATTTCAGTGAACTCTTTGAAACTTGCAAAATTCAGTTGTTCATCAGTGGACCACTCCCAACAAGAGGGCCCCAGGGAACCCAGTGTGCCTGTAGCTTTCCCTAAATCTTTTCTCCTTAAAGGGTTAGTTCACCCAAACATTTAATTTCTGTTGTTAATTACTTACCTCACGTCGTTCCATGCCCATAAGATCTTCGTTCATCTTCAGAACACAAATTAAGATTTTTTCGATGAAATCCGAGAGGTATATGACTCGTCCATAGATAGCAATATAATCACTACTTTCAAGGTCCAGAAAGGTACTACAGAAAGGCACTAAGTCATTATTTTTGTTTTGTTTTTGCGCACACAAAATATTCTCGTCACATCCTAAAATTAAGGTTGAACCACTGTATTCACATCAACAGTTTTAACTATGTCTTTAGTATCTTTCTGGACCTTGAAAATGGTGATTATATTGCTGTCTATGGAGTCATATACCTCTCGGATTTCATCAGAAATATCTTAATTTGTGTTCCAAAGATGAACAAAGGTCTTACAGGTGTGGAACGACATGAGGGTGAGTAATTAACGACAGAATTTTCATTTTTGGGTGAACTATCCCTTTAAGTGATAGAAAGTCTAAAGCCTGATTTATACTTCTGCATCAGTCATGTTGAATATCAAGGCAAAAGCCGAAGAAGAAGCAGCTTGTCAGGTATGTTGTCAGAGAAGCTTCAGCAGTGATGGCGGCAAATAGGCAACGACTTTTGTTGATTGCGCGTGTCCCAAGAAACAGAGCATAACGAGTGACCCGAGCCTTGTTTCATTCCTATGGAAGTTGAAAATGCTCAGTCTTCTCCGCGCAAGTTTTTTTGACCAGAAGGAGGGATCTAGCAGACCAATCTCAGCACTCGCAGTCCGTGTAGAATTGACACGTTACATTTTTGGAGAGGTGTATGTCAGGCTACGCCGTAGCTATGCCATACACCCAATGCAGAAGTATAAATCAGCCTTAAGGACTTCTCAAATCGTCCAACAAACTCATCTAATCTGCTGCCTATCAATCAGAGATTACTGTTGGGACAAAAACTGATACTGTTAAGTTAGCACTTTTAAACATCCGCTTGGCTAGATGACAGATGCAGTGCAACAGTCCTCATTGAAACAGCCCATCCTACCTTTACATTTATAAGTGTCTTCGGAGCTGTAAGGAGAGATGTAGGCTAAGCTGCTATATTTAAAGATGTCTATCAATTCAAGCAAGTGTCATTTGGTGATTACTTGTCCTTTGAATATCAGACTATAGTGTTAAAAGTTGCTCTACGCATATTATTGGTCATTACAGCATTTACAGGCCTCAGAAACAACCTTTATTGACAATTTTACAGAACTGTTATCAGTAATCTCCTATGAGTTTGACTGTTTTGCTGTTGCTGAAGATTTTAACATTCACATTGACAATGCTGAATCCAGTACTGCAAAAGAACTCATAACTGTTCTTAACACGTTTGATCTGACTCAGCATGTACATGGACCAACACACAATCGTGGGCACCCTCTGGATGTACTTATCAGTAAGGGTTTAAACATTTCATCCACTGTTATTAAGGACGTCTGTCTGATTATTTCATGTGTTTTCTTTGATATATCGATCTCTCCTGCCTGTTTCTGTCAAAAAGAGATACATAAATGAGAACACTACTGTGCTATTTATGAAGGCTATTTCTTTGACACCAAGTATATCTGCAGATTTTGTTGATTTTCTCCTTGATTCCATTAACTCAAATGTTGAGGATGATATTCATTGACATTGCTCCTGTGGAAGTCAGGAAGAAGACTGGCAGACCTAAAGCAACTTGGAGAAACACAACAGCAGTTCAAAGTATGAAAAGAAAATAAAGAAAAGCAGAGCACATGTGGTGGAAGACAAGACAGCTTTTATGCTTTCAATGTGGAACCAGGCACAGCTAGACAGACCTTATTTTCAAACATTATAAACAGCAACTTAAACAACACCCGCACACTTTTTGCAACTGTAGAGAGACTAACAAGACCGCCAAGTCCCAGTGAACTGCTCTCTGAAAAAAAAATACAATAAATTTGCGTCCTTTTTTTTTTCTGAGAAGATCAATGAAACAGAAAGGCGATCAGCATGTCCTCGTCTAGCGCTGAGGTCAGATAGAATCGTACACAACTTCAGAAATTAGTCTGATTTTGATGGTTGATGGTAAAATCTTGGAAGAAACTGTACAGCATCTTAAAATACAGCCTGCGCTCTTTACACTCTCCATATTTTATTTTTATTTTTTTAAACTGTGTTTAACCATTTATAAGCAGATCTCGTAGAAGTGGTAAAAGCCTCACTTCTTTCTGGGACTTTTCCAATGTCAAATCAATTTAAATCAGTGTCTTCCTATGCACTTGTTGATTCTTTTTTTATTATTTTTTAAATCCTTTTTACTATATTTAAAGCACTTCGAATTACTATTGTGTATACAATATGCTATATAAATAAACTTGCCTTGCCTTGCCTATGACAAAGATTGTTTCAGTCACTCAGTATGTATTTTTACTCGTTAAAAAGGTGTAATATTTATGAATTTGATTATTTCATTTGATTTGATACTTATTCATTTCATTGTGAGTACAGTGTGCTTTGCAGAGAGACACCGCCCACACACTTTTCTGATTGGCTGTGATTTTTTGATTGATATTGTTCCATCTCGTAGTCATGTCTGTTGTGGACATACTAATTGCTTGTTGCTGGAAACAACACATTGCTTGTGGTTAGGACATGGTGTTTGTCTTAAAATAAATATTTTTGTTACGCAAGACTTGCATCGTACTGTATTCGGTACTGTGCTTTGTCTCCCTGTTCACCAAGGGATATTTGACCTTTCACAGTTTAAATGTTCCTAGTAATAAATAAATAATATTTCATAGTTTTGAAATTTTACCAATAAATCCACATTTTTGCTTTCTCAGTTATGTTGTAAAAAAAAAAAGAAAGACAGAAAATCGGACAGATAAACAGCACTGCTGTAATTTCAACCCAGTCTTCAGTTTGTTTCACATGAGAAAGTAGACACTTTGATTATGAAGTTATGCCACAGTGAAAATCTGCAGATAATCGGAACACTCATCACGACTCCTTCACTATCTTTCATCTCTCTCCTCCTCCCTCACCATGAATTTCTGGTTGTTCTCTTCAGACAAAATCCGACATCCTTCCCTGACCTGTGTGCATTAACATTTTTTCAGCATTTTGTGGGGATTAATATGTTATTACACGCTTTACGCGTTTCACTTCACTCTCGCCCTCATTAATTTGCAAATCGGAAGCAGGAAACATATAAATCAAGTTCACTTTCTTCTAATTATTGTTTTATCGAAGTGTGCTCATTACTACCGAGCTTAACAGCCAATTGAAATGAGCCTACATAATGAGTTATGTGTTAGCTTTATGACGTCCTTGGTGTATGAAACTTTTTGTGAACGAATGTTTGTCCAGTTTTTTACTCTGTCATCTTTAAATCTTCCTCTTTCTGTCTCAGTGTTTCTGTTCCTCTTAGAGTTCAGAATTACGCAGTTAAAGTAAATGGAACATGTAATGACTTAATAGAGTCTATTAAAGGCTAATGTCTTATGATATGGTCTCACTGACAGAGTACAATTGCATCCTGTTGATATACTTCTACTCCAGTTCCTCAGCTGGAGTTGGTCAGACCACCTTCAAAGAAACAGTTGAGAGTAGGGATTTTTTATAAGCTAATAATTTTTGCAAGCTTTTTGTACATGTGTGCGTGTAACAAGGCTTTGATGAATGAGAACTCACACTTTTGATAAAACATTTGTCGCTTTACTTTGAGGATAAAATATGTATGCGTTACTAGAGCTTAATGCATTTTTGGTAATGCTAATTTATCAAGTAATTTATCATCCATTTCTGTAAAGGGATAGTTCACCCAAAAATGAAAACTGTATCATCATTTTCTCACCCTCATGTTGTTTCAAACCTGTATGCATTTCTTTCTTCTGCAGAACACAAAAGAAGATATTTTGAAGAATGTTGGTAACTACAAATGGTTATCCTTTTTTTTTTTTTTTTTACAGTCCACTTTAGGCATTCTAATTGTAAATAACTTTGCAACTACATGTCAACTAACTCATTCATTTGCAAATACATGTCAACTAATAGTCATTAGGCTATTAGTAGACTGTTAAATTAGGGTTAGGATTAGTAGAATAAGTTGACATGTACTTACAAAGTAACTTATAGTCAGTAGAATGTCTGTTGAGGGACCATCTAAATAAAGTGCTAGTAGATATTAAGCAGACAGTCTGCTAATAATCTAATGACTGGTAGTTGACATGTAGTTGCACAGTTACTTATAGTTAGTAGAATGTCTAAAGCGGGCTATTGAAATAAAATGTTTCCCAACAATTTTGGTGGCCATTGAATTCCACTGTATGGACAAACAGTGACATTTAATATCTTCTAGAGATTTTAGAGGTGTGCAGGGAATAATTTTCAATACTCCAGACATCTGTGTCATGCACCTTTCTTTCTTCCTTTCTTCCTTTCTTCCTTTCTTTCTTCCTTCCTTCCTTCCTTCCTTCCTTCCTTCCTTCCTTCCTTCCTTCCTTCCTTCCTTCCTTCCTTCCTTCCTTCCTTCCTTCCTTCCTTTCTTTCTTTTGAGGGCACAGCAGTGGCAGTTCTGACTCACTTACACTCCTATCTCACTCTATGTGCAATAAGACATGACCAAATGGGGAATTTTATTTTTTTTAAATGACTTTAGGATGTGTTGGTCTAGTTGGTTTTGTTTAGAATTAAAGTATTTTTTTAATGTTATTTATCTATCACAGTTATGTTCTGTTTAGTCATTTTTGTCTCGTTAGTTACTATGACTTCAGATTTGTTAATCTTTGTCCATCTGTTCATGTTTAGTTCCCTCATTTATTATGTGTATAGTCCTTTGTTGGTTATTGTTTTGTGTATGTGGACTTCTTCTTGTGAGTCACCAGTAAAGTCTATTTTGATGTGTTATCCACTGTTTACCCTCTGCATTCCTTGAGTGTTACAGAATAACCAACCTCTCAAAAATGAGACAAAGAAAATGGACTCACCAGCGCTTCAAATCCTTCTCCTTCCCAAGAACTGAAAGTGGCTGGGGTACTTGGCCTGGATGCTCTGGAACAAAAGCCTTTCCCTCACAGTCAGCAAGCCCGAGGCACCCACTGAGATCTTACAGGAACCAGAGCCGGATAACATCAAAGCTCTGGAGTCGACACAAACGGGTCAGTCCACCTCAGAGCCAGGAGCAGACCTAGACCTGATAGATCTGTGGTGCGCGGTCCCCACCTTCAAGTCTTCGTCTTCCTCGCCAGTCCTGTCCAGAAATTACCTTCTTCCTGTATCCCTGCCTGATTTCCTGTTCCCAGCAGCACCTCGGGCCTCCAGGCCCATGTCTCCACCTCGGCCTGTCAGCCCGTCGCCATCGCCTCGTCTCACCGCTCCTTCGTCACCTCAATGGCCCGTCTGCCCTGAGACTCCGCTGGGCTCCCTCGTCACTCCAGGTTGGCCTCCGACGTTCAACGTCGAGCTTCCGCCACGGACTTCCGGGATTCCAGCTGTGCCTACACCCTGCACCCCTATGGCGTCATCTGGCTCCTTCCTTCCTCCAACCTACCCATCATCCTCGCTAGCCCCATCGTCACCCCGGTCATCTGAGTCCCCGTCTCTGCCTCAGTCCCGTGAGTCAGCAGCTCAGCCCCAGACTTTGATGTCGCCCAGGTCCATCAGCCTGTCTGCTCCGTCGGTTCGTTCTCTCACCATGGTTCCGCCTCCACCGATCAGTCCCAGGGTTCCATCCACCCCTTCAGTCAGGACTTTGCCCTAGATCCTCCCACTATCAGCGCGAACATGGTGCCTGTGCCTACCTACCCCAGGCTACTATCCGTCACCAGCTCCACTCCCTTCCACCGAAGCCTCCGCCCTCTTTCCTCGTCCTTAATTTTTTCTGTCACTTCTGGAGAGAAGGCTTATGTCACGGTTATGTTCTGTTTATTCATTTCTGTCATGTCTCTATGAGTTCTCATTAGTTACTATGGTTTCTGATTAGTTAGTCTTCGTCCAGCTGTTCCTGTTTAGTTCCCTCATTTACTATGTGTATTTATACTCCCTGTTCTGTTCAGTATAGTTTTATAGTTTTGTGTATGTGGAGTACTTCTTGTGAGTCACCAGTAAAGTCTACTTCATTCCTCAATTAAGCGTTACAATAAATAATAAAATAATAATGATAATGTAAGAAAAAGAAGAGCTTTAACATTTTTACAATACTTAATTTAGTGTTCTGTGTAAGTTTGGTGTATAACATGGGGGTGTGTAGATAATGACCGAATGTTCAGTTTAATTCAGTTAAAGGTCTCTCTTTATTGGGACTAACTAGACTAACACTTTTTTCCTACAAAAATGTTTTAGGAAGCTTTATGTGGGTGTGACACTTCTGACAGACTAAGTATTTTTACACTATATCACTTTTATTTATGAATACAATACAAATTGTATTTGTTTTATTTTTAATTATATTTTTCTTCCACATAAAAATATTCATTTTAATCCACCCTGTGTCTCAGGGCTTTTATTTAGACAGTTAAAAATGTTAACTTAAATGTAGGATCACGATTTACAGAACTATTCACACTTAGCACTGACTTACAGCAAATGACTAATACTTGCTCAACTATTCATAACTTTTCTTTCTGTAGTCTTTCATTAAAGTTTCACAGTCTCATGTTATTTGAAAGCATTAAAAAAGACGTGTAGCATTGATGTGCCAAAGATCTTATATAATCCTGCACACTGTTTTATTTTCCTTGTGATGCTGAGATGCTAGTCTGGAGTTCTGACAAATATTTGGCAAATGAGATTTGAATGAACTGAATTAGTGAAACCATATGCACATCTAAGTATCTTTTTCTTTTTTTGTTTGACTTTTAAGATCATTCCAATAGTTATTAATTATTTAAAGGAATAGCTCTCATGGAACGACTCAAGAGAATGTAATTTTCAATTTTGAGTAACTTTCCTGTAGTTAAATGCTTGGGCTGCTATTTGTTGCTGCCATTTGAATAACTTGATCTAATATATATATATATATATATAGAGAGAGAGAGAGAGAGGTATATAAAATTATAATTAGTGTGGCCTATTTTTCATTGATATATATTTTTGTATATTTTTTGTAGATAATGGAGTAGTATGTGATTCACGGAGAACAGTGTAACAGTGATAAAACAAAAGGTTTGAATGCTAAGTATTAATAAAAAATTTAAAAAAAAAAAAGCTATTGCTGGAACTCTTTTCCAATCAGCAGCTACTGGCTTTCCATCTTTTATTCTTCTTGGCACAATTCTGGTCATTTGCCTTCATTTGTTTAGTTTGATGCTCCTCTCTCAGTGCTGAGGTTTGAACTTGCCTCAGGCCCTCATTAATTAAACTGCAAATCTCAGACAAAGAAATATTACCACCATTTGAGACGGCTTGGATGGCCTCCATTTTCTAAGCACCACCTCTCTTTTTACTCTCAACAATCCTCTCTTTCCAGACCTTTGTGTAGTCACTGTCAGCTCAGTTGACATTGTTGAAGGCCATGGACCAAGTTTAAGTAGACTGTAATAGCCTCGCTGTTGTTTTCCACCTCCCCTGCCCACCAGTAGGGTTTGGTCTTGCTGCTAATACCCTAGCAGAGGGTGCCTATAGGGTGAGAGCGCAACAGAGTCATGTCATTAGCGATCAGTTAACTCTGCCAGCTTATGCAGGGTATAATAAGATGAGAATAAATCCAGCTGCCCCAGAGCTGATGAGAGACTAAAACGTGTACACTTCAGAAAAGAAAAAATAGAAAAAGAACAAAAATATATCAAACACTGTTTGTACTGCCACAAGCTGTGGTGTTTACTTTTAAATTGATGTTGAATTCTTCAGACAAATTATATTTGAAGAAAATTATATTCAATAAAAAGAGAGATTTGAGAAAATAACTAGCCATCAAATCATTTTGTAGCTAGTCCCTCCTAAAAGGGAGTGTGAGTTCAGCATACATAACACAGGAAGGAGTCTTTTTTTTCCCTCCCAGCATTTTATTCTTATGAAAAGGAGGTTTTGATATTGAGGCTTCTGTCTGAAGGTTTTTAACAAGCAAACATCTTTGTTTGAAAGAAAAGCAGCTCAGTGTCATGAGCGCACAACTGCCAGTCGTTCGGATCAATACTAGTGGGCTGCAGCTAAGAGTCACATCTTGAGGGAAGTGCATCAAACTTCTCTAGCCCTTTCACTTTGTAGTTAATTATTCCATCCAGAGAATAAATATTCCGTCTTTATTTGACTGTGTGCTGGGATATTCTCTAAATGTTTTGATTCATTGTATAGGCAAATTTGCCACAGGCAGAACATTGTAATCAGGGGAAAAAGGGGCAAAGACTGAACTGCAATTATGGATATTGACTCAAGTTGCAAATGATGAAGTCTAAACTTTATTTTATTTTGATATTCTGTTTTTGCACCATTTGACCTGTACAGTTCATTTTTATTATAAAAGGCATGCTTTTGTCATGATTTTGTCATGATTTGCCAGATGAGCACTGTAATCGGAGAATAATAATGGGCAGAGCCTGACCTGCAAATGTGGATTCTGACTCAAGTTCCAACATTTTTTTCTTTGTATTTTATAGGCTACTCTGTTTATGTACCATTTAATCTAGCAAAACCAACTGAGGTTTCATTCGGCTTACACCGTGTCTTGCACCAGACACAAGCCATTATAATTAGTGATGTTGTCTACACTGCATCCAGCATGGCGTGGTGCGACACAACAAATTCCCTATAAGCTGATAAATAAACTGATGCCCTGTTCTATTTCTGATGTACTCCAAGTGCTTGCGCTGCTTCTGACATGAAAAACAAATAGATTTGCAACCGTTGCTTTGCCACATCCAGTGTAGAAAATAGACTGTATAAAAAAAAAAANTTGGGCAGCATGTCTCCGCTTCCTTCCACTGTAGAAAAATTAAGCCGAAATATTCCAGTAATGGTCATTGCCGATTATGTTGTTTGAAGCCCCAGTCTGCGCAGTATTGAACCTGAGTTGGAACCGCAGCATCAAGGTCCCGCCCACACTCCCACTCCCGCAGACACAATCGCAAGCACAGCTGTCAATCATGACATTACACTATGTTTTTATAGTGTCAAATAACTAACTAAAACCAAACTTAATGGGAAAACAAACACTTGTACATACTTATTCTTGATAAGAACTACCTAAAATAACAGAAACCATCAATGGGGAAAAAAAAAAGATTTGAAGTATAATTGGATTATTTAGTTTGGCTCGTGTCCCATTTGATTACATGGAGAGGGCAGGGTTTAAGATGTATATACTGCAGCTAGCCACCATTGAAATGCTTTGGCTTCACTTTTCAGGACTTGTGCGGCACACTTGGTGTAGACCGTCTCAAGCTGTTGTGGTGCAAATAACTGTCGCACCCGTTGTAGACACAGTGTTAGAATCAATGAGGATGCGGGATGTAACAGAAGGATTTGGCAGGGCTGAATCCCATTCCAATAAAGCCACCACTTACTGTGGTTAACATCTGCTGACTAACACTAAATGTTAAAAAAACGTCCACCTAGCACTTGTTTTCAAAGACACAAACTCGGTTCCAATCTGGTATCTCACTTTCTACTGTGCACATTCTGTAGGCAGCCACTGTACCTTCAAAGGCAGCATCCTGACAGAAAAGAAACCTTCAAAGAGATGGATTTTCTCATGGGCAGGAATTCACACAGGCAGCACACAAGTAGCACTTCACGTAAAACACATTATACTTACAGTAATTAACACACGCAATCGATTCCAATTTTCATGTTGCTGAGCTAACAGCTTGATACAAATAAATGCATAACATAAATATCAGATGAAAATAAAATTGTTTTAATTAGATGTTGATTTTTAATCAATACTTTTAAGTACTGAAAAAAATATGGTTGACTGTTAACTCTGAGCTTACCACAGTGCATTCTGGGACTGCCTTATTGGCAACAAATACATGCTACAATGCATTGGCCTACTGTTTGGAACAACCTTTAAACCAGGAGGGGACCAATGCTTAAAAGTGTTACCTTGAGAGATGAGTGTCTTGGTTGGAGTGTATAGAGACAAATTACATTTACAGTTTTGATTAGAGTGCTAGGATAATAAGTAAAATGGCTCCACTAACATCTGCTACTTGGTCCACTAACTAGTATCCCCCTTAACCTCAGATACCAGGGTATTAGAATTGCTAATTTTCACTAAATAGGGTGCTACATACTTGTGTGCTGAACTGTGTTGTGAATTCAAAACTTTCATTTACTGCATCAAAAATATAGTGGTGGAATTGCAACCCTAAATGCCAGCATTGCAATTTTGCAGTGTTTTCCCAAATTATACCCCAATGTAAAGTTTGCTTGAATTTGTTTTATTTATTTATTTTTATTATTTAACTAATTGCTAATTGCTTCCCAAAAACATCTTTAAAGGTGAAAAATAGTACAATATTAATCTCTGGGTCTCAAGGACCTATCCAGATTGTGAATTACACCAGCTCCGGTGAAAGCTGAAACGAACTGAAGGACTTAAAAAAAAAAGAAAGATGTCTTGAAAACTGTGTGACTGAATATGTGAGGCTTAATCCAGATGAGACAGCCGGCATTTTTCCTCTTTAGAACATAATTATAGATGGAGAGAGAGTAAAAGAGCAAGGGCGATTGTTGAGGGGGGATTTAAAGGGGTTTTGGTAGACTTATTGCACACCTGAATCTCCACAGCCATTCAAAATATAGACTCAGTCCTTTGACCATTTTGGCATACTTTTGGGCAAATTACTTCTGTGATTGTGTATGTTTTCTGCACCACATTTCTCTTTATAAAGTAATTACACAATGGCTATCATTCATCCATTGAGTCTTCATTGTCTCACATTGTCTTAATGGCACAAAGTGCACATTTGTTCCCATGGAAATGCATTGTGATGATGGTGGAAAGAACAATCACAGATTGATATTAGCTATAATTTTTTTCTTACATCACAGATCTTTTTCATCATCAGTTGATGTCCAATTGCTATCTATCTATTCAGTTGCTATACATTCTATCTATTTAGTCTGTCTATTTGTTGATCTATCTATTGTTCGATCTATCATTCTATCTGCATGTAAAGAGATTTTTCACCCCTCTTTTAACATTTCAGGACTCTATTGTTGTAAACTAATCAAAGAAGACAATTCTAAGGGTCTCAAACCAAAGAGCAAGTGATTCAAATCAACTTTTTTTTTTCGTTTTTTTTTTAATGCCATACAACTTAGGTATATACAGCATATCTATCATTGTGAAGATTGTATCTCAGTCCGCGGATCCCAGTCAGGGACATTAACCATGGATTCTTATCACTCTCCATCTTTTCAGCTAAAGGCCACACTTATACTCGTCTGTCAAGCATCTGACAAGATTCACCTCATACCTGGCTTTTCCAACTCTTGAGTCTCATTTATGAGATGACTTTTTCTTTTCTTTTTTGGCTTCTCTCATAATGGTTGTGGTTAAAGTTTGGGTAGAACAAGATGGTTCTAAATCATGACAAAAGTGCATCTGCGACCCTGAGCCCATGAGTGACTGATTGGGCACGATCGTGCCTGGAAATTAAATTTGATTCACTTGAGTGTTTGGGAGGCATGAAGAGATATTACTCAGGTGCTTCAATCGTAGCGTAGCTGTATATGAGTGTCAGCTGCATAGGTAGTGATTGCATATGATTATATGCAATACTTGAGATTCTTTGTAGATGTGAACCTGGAAGCACAGCCCTCTCAAATCCACATTAAATTACCTTCTACTCATACGGACATCGAGGACATCCACCCCTCGGTCTTGACCTTCAGATCCATTGATTACCTTATCACACAGGGATTACTCTGGCATCTACAGTGCCGTACCTCTCGACCCATTCCTAATACTGTCAGTATGGATGAGTGAAGTAGTTTTCTTTCTTTCCATAAGAGATTAAACTTAATTTTTAGATGATTTTTGTATGTGGTTTCGGCGTCATATCGATCTGTGGTGGTGACCTTTACATTTATTGAGCCGTTTGGTAAATTGCCCTTGTTGTCATCTGTCTTTTCCACAGAATAACAGTCACTCGGGTGCAAGGAATTGTGAGGACTCTTCAAAAATTATTATTATTATTATTAAGAAATTGTTATTTGGGGGGGATTAAATTTACCAAAAGTGACTGTAAAGACATTTATAATGTTGCAAAATAATTCTATTTCAAATAAATGCTGTTATTTTTAATTTTCTATTCAATGAATAGTGAAAAAAATTTATCATGGTTTCCACAAAAATATTAAGCAGCACATCAGCATATTAAGCCCTGTTCACACTACCAGCGACATGCAGTGACAAAGCGACATGATCCCATTCATTTCAATAGAAAGCTGGACAGGACAAAGTTGAGATATGACAAAGTTGAGATATGTTTAACATTATGCAAATGAAGAGTGACTTTCAGGAGCAACAACCAATAGGAGTGGAGTCATTGAGTCAGTGGAGTGCATGTGATTTGTCACAACATCCTGTAGTGGAGTGTTGAGGCAAGGTGGAAGAGAAGATAATTTTAGCGGTCAGCAACATTCCTAAAATTTATGATATGTCTCTTTGTATGTATGGTGGTACTCAACATGTTGACTCTGAGCCTAAATGGTTTCATGAACCCAGACAGACCGGTGCTTGCACTTGTACCGCAGATAAATAGCCGTGATGGCAAAGACCATGCTCTGTTTATCGTTCATCTTTAATGTTAAGCATTTTATGTTCTGATTCCATTTATATTTAGTCTTTTTCTTCCAAAATGTTTGTTTATAGCAGCAAGTAGCAGTAATGCAGCAACTGCCATAATGCAGTGACAAAGTCGATGGCAGTGTTAACGCAGATTTTATAATGATTTCTGAAGAATCATGTGAGACTGAAGACTGGATTAATGGCTGCTGAAAATTCAGCTTTGCCATCACAGGAATAGATTACATTTTAAATATATTGAAATAGAAAATCACAATATTGCTGTTTTTTATACTTTATTTTAATTAAATAAATGCAGCCTTATAATAAACATAGACTACTTCTTTCAAAAACATAAACAATCTTACCAAACCTAAAATTTTGATTAGTTTTTTGATTAAAAAATTTTTTTTGATTAGTTTATGACTAAAAGTATACATACAAGTGTACACCTTGTTTATTTATTTATTTTTTAAATAAAAAATGGCATTTGACCATTGAATGAATGATACCGTATTGTGATTGCATATTGTTTCTTTTCTTTCTTTTTCTTTCGTGAACAACATTCTAAATTGCTCTCTAACTCCCTCTCTCTTTATCTTTCTCACTCTTTCCTGTCTCAATTTTACTCTAACATCTTGGTTTGAAGTGGACCTGAAGTGGTGACTTCCCAAGACACATGGTCTCACTCGAGTGAATGATATTCTTCGACAGGAGTGAAATAAGATACAATATCATTCCTTTATTCCTGTAACCTCTTTCCTTGCCGCAGCAGTGCTTTAGAGACCCAGTGGGACTTATTCCTGCTTCCCTCTCTGACCGGTGGCGGTCCCCCAGTTCTATCACTATCAATTAAATTATCAGCAATGGATGCGCACGGGCATGAAATTGCTTTACGTTTTCTCACAAGGTCTTGCTGCCAGCCACAATTTCCCCAGCTACATTTCACACAGCAGACGGGTGGGCTGCAAAAAGTCATTTTTGACCATTTCGAGGATTTGTCAGAGAATCTTGAAGACAAGAAATGGGCCATTGGGCCAAGAGCTCAGCAGGCTACACAGGAAACCTACTAAGAGGGTCAAGAGCTCCAGTGAACTTTCTTGAAAGCCCTATTTTTGGCGTCATTATCAGCAATGTTGTGACTCAGATTTAAGCACTTGAAGTTTCTGTGATGAAACTATTGTGATAATCGTGTTATGAAAAGCAGCAATGTCTCAATTTGTCTCTCTTCCCACTACCAAAACTAACCTGCACAACTTTTGCAACTTTCTAAATGAGTTTCTAAGAATCCTCTTGGTTTTATCCTATAACATCATGGAGCCCAGTAAGTGAGAATCACACAGGGAGGAGTTTTAAAACTCAGGGAGGCTTGAAAATGTCAAATATAATGCTTTTCTCATCTTTGGCTTGGGCTGATGTTCATCTACCCATGGTACAGTGTCATTCATCAATCTGAAAGGCTGCAACCAAAAGTAAATACTCAGAGAGGAACATGAAGTCAAAGGTTAGCTGTTGGTATTGAGCTGCTTAATGTCATCATTGGTCTTATTCTCAAAAGTCAAAAGTCAGTAGCCAGCTTCTGTGACCATGAGCATGTTGGAGACATAGTGATAAATGATACGTCGAAGCACACAAAACTCATGAGAGAAGAAAATCTCATTTGGTGGCTTATTGTAGAAAGGTTTGTGAAAGTAAGAAACAATGTATTAAAAAAAGAAGCAATGACATTTTTAAAGGGAAGAGGATCATCTAAAGTTTTGAAAGATCTTTTTTTTTTTTTTTAAATNTGTATTCTTTATACTTTTGTACATTTAAAAATGTATTTAATTTGAACAATTAATGATTAAACTAACAATTAATTTTTTCAGTGTAGAATTCAGTGTATATGCGTGTAAAATGTTATTAAAACTTTGGCAATGCACGGATTCTTTTACAGAAATTATGGTTAACTTAATGTTTAGGTCTGAAATCACAAATTCTACACTTTAATATGATAAACTGCAAAGGCTTCTAGCATGTACTTGCAGCTATTTACATATCTTAGTCACGTCAAAAGCACATCATAGAAATTGCTTGACATGTTGTGGCAGCCAAAGTCAAAGTATAAAAGGCAACTTTGGATTAGCATAAGATTTTCAAATCGTACGATTGTAATCTGATTTCAACCTCAGGTGCTTCAGAACTCAACATATGTATTTGTATGGCGTACATGCACAACATTTGAGTTTTGTGACTGGTGTCGTATTGAGCTACAACTTCGCAGTGTCTAGCAGATATATTACATATTTATCACAATAACATTCACTGTTGAATTATTGGCCTTTTTGTTCAGTAACCCTGAAAGCTGCCAGTCAGAACACTACCTCATAAATGTATTTTGAACAAAGACCAAGGATTTGCAATAGGAAGCAAAAGGAGTATAAATGTTAGTGTAAAATTCTAAAGAGTCATATTTATTTATTGCTTTTCATATGACTGTAACAAATATCCAAACGCATAAATTTGTCAGAGTGGCAGAAAAGGTCAAACTGTATGTTGGAATGGGTGCATTCGCTGGCGGAATAATGAATCAGGCAGATAAGATACTAAAGTAGGCCTCTCTTATCTTCCACGCACTTAAGATATTTTTTTTTGCTGCTGAATTGAAGATTGAGTTTTTCTTTTCTTTATTGAGTTTTTCTTTTAAGGGGATCTCACAGATAGAGCAAGATAAGGACGGACAGGAAGGAAAG
>RJVU01075617.1:2630688-2682576 GCA_003731715.1 Anabarilius grahami | reverse complement strand
ATCAGGGCTACAGCTGGAGCCTATAGAATGCAGTTATATATCCCTACAATTCAAGATACTGGGGCAAAAATGCCCCTGTATGAGTTTTTGTTTAATATTTATAACATGTGATAAAAATAATAAGATAAAGCAGTATCACATGAACAACAAGAGCAATATCACACTAGTGCTGTTTTTGTTATGAGTGCAAATGTGATACTGTTTTTATATAACAGTTCAATTAATAAGAAGCTAATATTGTGTTATATTTTAGACAAAATATTGTCTGTTTTTGTCAATGAAAATATTGCATATAAAGCCACAACAGAACGATTGTGGGTCTCTGAGCAACACATCAGTGTTTCTGAATGAATTCGCATTGTGAACGAATTGGGTGAATCAATGATTCAATGGTCCATTCATACATTCAACATTAAACGTATAGTTCACCCAAAAGTGAAAATTCTGTCATCATTTACTCACCCTCATGGCTTCATGGCCGTTGTAGCCTAAACATTTACGTGTAATAAATTGTTGAATCAAATATAATATCTTTTTAAAGCTACTTTTTGTAATGTCTATTTGATGCTTTTCTCTTTTAACACAATAATGACTTTCTCAGCCAAATTTGATGTGCGATTAATTTGCAAATAATTAGATTAATTAATTGCCACATTGTGTAATTAATTAGATTAAACATTTTAATCGCTTGACAGCCCTAATATCTAACCAACCCCAAACTTTTCAACAGTAGGGTGGTTCACCCAAAAATTACATTGTGTCAAATTAAATGGGGGAAAAAAAAATCATAATTTTTACTTATGTCACTGCATATAATTTGAAGTATACAGACTAATTTGATAAAAAAAAAAAAAACTTTTTTGTTGACATCACCATCCAGGCTATGAATGATGTCAACCAACAGCCAAATACTTACTGTAGCAAATAGCAACTTTTTTTTTTTTTTGGCTCCGTTCTGCTGTGTAATACTCGCTTTTCACTATAAAGTCCATTCTAGATCGATAAAATCAAGTCCTGTTCTCCCTTTTGTCTCTTTTAGTATCTTGTTTTGCTTTGACAAACTCCACACTGCAGAAGTAAAATGGGTTGCATGTTGACAGACTTGCAAACATTATGTATATATATATATATATATTATCTTTTTCTTTCTCTCTCCTGATCGATATTGTTTCTTTCTCTGTGTTTTAAGGTGGTGGATATTCAGGGTTGGACAGTTCATTCAGTTATCTCATTCCCTGACAAATCTCATATTGATTATTTTCTTCTAACCATGCCCTCACTCTTTACAATCTACACATTATTTGTCTCTCACAAGTCTTATATAACACTAAATAGATCTTGAATATGAAGCCCATAATTAGTCTGCATTATTGAGGAAAGTGAAATGTTCCAGTATTGTTATACTAAATATCAGCACTCTCAAAGCCCTTCTTGTTCAATCAGATTAGAGGACCTGAACTAACGGCTGCATTTTTCTGGCACACAAAGGGTTATAAATGAATGAACTCAACTGGGATGACAGCTGGCATCATTAAATTTCAATACTAAATACAACTACTACTAATAAAGACAGTTTAGGAGGGTTTTCATTATTATTTGCCCAGCTGAAAGCTGTGTGTGCATTAAAAACAATAATTTGTGGTCATTAGTTCATTAAAGTCTGTCTTCCTCTAACAGGCTAGAGTCTCCGACAAGGACACTGACACTGGAGGCTCCCAAAGGTGTTGAAGTGAACGCGGGAGTAGGGGAATTCAAAGCTTCTTGTAGGAAAGATCTCACTTTAGAGTCTTCAGAAGGAGAGGTGAGTATGTGAAATTGCATATGGGAAACAATGCAGATGTCAAAAAAGGTTAAAAATGTAGGTTCTTTTTTGGCATAGTTCCATGCATATATTTTAACATCCAGGTAAACTTTCCATTCCACAAAAAGCTCTTTATAGTGGAAAAAGGTTCTTCTATCTTCCAAAAATGGTTCTTCTATCTTCCAAAAAAATTTTCTTCTATGGCATTACTGCAAAAAAAAAAAAACCTTTGGATCCATTATTTTAGCCAGGACTCATGGATGCACAAAGGCGGTCCCAATGAACAAGAAACTTCTAGAATGCATAAACAAATAACACACAAACCATTATACATGAAATTATGTTGTGTCTTTACTGAACACACTTTGTAAACATTCACAATGCAGAGTGGAAAGTGTATGTAAATCTTTGGATGTACACTACAAATCTTATTTTGTTTTAAGATTTGTGAAGATTCATGCGTGTAATTGATCAAAAGAGTAAATACATAATAATGTTAGAAAAAAATTCAAATAAATGTTTTTTTTTTTTAAACTTTCGATGTGTCATGGTTTCTACAACTGTTTTCAACATTAAAAATAATAATTAAAAAGTGTTTACTTCTGCGCCAAATTAGCATATTAGAATGTGAATTACGTGACACTGAAAACTGGAGTAATGGCTGATTACAGGAATATAACAATATTTTCACAATATTACTGTTTTTACTTTATTTTGAATGAATATATACAGACTTGGTGAGCATAAAAGTCTTCTTTAAAAAAAAAAAAAAACACTTGACATTTAAACAGTAACTGGTTGACTTTCCTTTCCCAGTAATAACTGTTCAGTAAAGACATGAAAATGCATCATCATTTGTGTGTAATTTGTATAAATCAGTTGTTTCCATTGTTGTGGCTTATGTTAGCATTTAAAACTTCCATTTATCTTTGAAACACAAATTAATATATTTTTAATGAAACCTAAGAGATTTGTGTCCCTCCATTAAAGTACACATGAAATCAAAATTGACCTTATTTACTTTGTTAGTGCATATTACTAGTCTTGTGGTAAACAATTAATCCGTGCAAGTTAAAACACAGAAAAAAATTGTTTGTCGTGGTAATCTTTAATCAAAATCTGAAAGGTTACTTCCGGTCTGGAATGGCGTTCTTTCTCTGATAACGTCAGTTTGACGGCTTGGGTTGAAAAGCTCCTCCCCTTCACTTTCCTCCCCTGCAACCGTTCGTCTGCTATGAGCGAGATATGGAGAGGAGGAGCGCTACAGTAAAACTCTGCCCTCTATTCAATATTCCGTTTCACTTGGAAATACGTCACAACACTGGAAAAAAGTCGTTTGCAACTTCCAGTTCATGCGGACTTTAAAGTTCCATTCACCCAAAATGTTGACGCTTCATAAAGTTCATAATTACATTGTAAACGTTTTCCATATGAATCAAACAGTTTAGTCCAAGTCTTCTAAGAGACTGAATTGCTTTATATGATGAACAGATTTCATTTATGCTTTTATTCACATAAACATTGATTAGTGCACACTGATCGAGCCTGCTCTTCCACAAGAACCAATGAGTTTTGTTTATGAGAATTAAAGGGATAGTTCACCCAAAAATGAAAATTTGATGTTTATCTGCTTACCCCCAGGGCATACAAGATGCAGGTGACTTTGTTTCTTCAGTAGAACACAAATGATGATTTTTAACTCCAACCGTTGCGGTCTGTCAGTCACATAATGCATGGCAATAGGAACTCCATCTATAAGAGTCAAAAAACATGCACAGACTAATCCAAATTAAACCCTGCGGCTCGTGACAACACATTGATGTCCTAAGACACGAAACGATTGGTTTGTGCTAGAAGCCGAACAGTATTTATATAATTTTTTACCACTAAAACATCACTATGTCCAACTGCCCTCCACATCCGATTAGTGAGGTCTGAACACGCTCTGACAACAGAAGTGATGTCTCGCACTCATTGAAGCAAAGCGCGAGACATCACTTCCGTCATCAGAACGCGTTTTTTGACCTCACTAACCGGATACTGAATGCAGTTGGACATAGTGGTGTTTTAGAGGTAAAAAATAAAATAAATACTGTTCAGTTTCTCACACAAACCGATCGTTTTGTGTCTTAGTACATCAATGTGTCGTCACGAGCCGCAGGGTTTAATTTGGATTTGTCTGTGCATGTTTTTTGACTCTTATAGATGGAGTTCCTATTGACACGCATTATACGGCTGACAGACGGCAACGGTTGGAGTTTAAAAAAAAATTGTACTGAAGAAACAAAGTCACCTACATCTTGGATGCCCTGGGGGTAAGCAGATAAACATCAACTTTTCATTTTTGGGTGAACTATCCCTTTAAGCTGTGTTTGAGCTTTCATTGACTGTATTTGATATGCTCAATATACAGGTCCTTCTCAAAAAATTAGCATATTGTGATAAAGTTCATTATTTTCCATAATGTAATGATAAAAATTAAACTTTCATATATTTTAGATTCATTGCACACCAACTGAAATATTTCAGGTCTTTTATTGTTTTAATACTGATGATTGTGGCATATAGCTCATGAAAACCCAAAATTCCTATCTCAAAAAATTAGCATATCATGAAAAGGTTCTCTAAACGAGCTATTAACCTAATCATCTGAATCAACTAATTAACTCTAAACACCTGCAAAAGATTCCTGAGGCTTTTAAAAACTCCCAGCCTGGTTCATTACTCAAAACCGCAATCATGGGTAAGACTGCCGACCTGACTGCTGTCCAGAAGGCCATCATTGACACCCAAGCGAGAGGGTAAGACACAAAGAAATTTCTGAAAGAATAGGCTGTTCCCAGAGTGCTGTATCAAGGCACCTCAGTGGGAAGTCTGTGGGAAGGAAAAAGTGTGGCAAAAAACGCTGCACAACGACAAGAGGTGACCGGACCCTGAGGAAGATTTTGGAGAAGGACCGATTCCAGACCTTGGGGGACCTGCGGAAGCAGTGGACTGAGTCTGGAGTAGAAACATCCAGAGCCACCATGCACAGGCGTGTGTAGGAAATGGGCTACAGGTGCCGCATTCCCCAGGTCAAGCCACTTTTGAACCAGAAACAGCGGCAGAAGCGCCTGACCTGGGCTACAGAGAAGCAGCACTGGACTGTTGCTCAGTGGTCCAAAGTCATTCGGAAATCAAGGTGCCAGAGTCTGGAGGAAGACTGGGGAGAAGGAAATGCCAAAATGCCTGAAGTCCAGTGTCAAGTTCCCACAGTCAGTGATGGTCTGGGGTGCCATGTCAGCTGCTGGTGTTGGTCCACTGTGTTTTATCAAGGGCAGGGTCAATGCAGCTAGCTATCAGGAGATTTTGGAGCACTTCATGCTTCCATCTGCTGAAAAGCTTTATGGAGATGAAGATTTCGTTTTTCAGCACGACCTGGCACCTGCTCACAGTGCCAAAACCACTGGTAAATGGTTTACTGACCATGGTATTACTGTGCTCAATTGGCCTGCCAACTCTCCTGACCTGAACCCCATAGAGAATCTGTGGGATATTGTGAAGAGAAAGTTGAGAGACGCAAGACCCAACACTCTGGATGAGCTTAAGGCCGCTATCGAAGCATCCTGGGCCTCCATAACACCTCAGCAGTGCCACAGGCTGATTGCCTCCATGCCACGCCGCATTGAAGCAGTCATTTCTGCAAAAGGATTCCCGACCAAGTATTGAGTGCATAACTGAACATAATTATTTGAAGGTTGACTTTTTTTGTATTAAAAACACTTTTCTTTTATTGGTCGGATGAAATATGCTAATTTCTTTGAGATAGGAATTTTGGGTTTTCATGAGCTGTATGCCAAAATCATCAGTATTAAAACAATAAAAGACCTGAAATATTTCAGTTGGTGTGCAATGAATCTAAAATATATGAAAGTTTAATTTTATCATTACATTATGGAAAATAATGAACTTTTATCACAATATGCTAATTTTTTGAGAAGGACCTGTATGTGTGCTGATCAGTGTGTTATTAAATCTGTTCATCACATGAAGCGATTGAGTCTCATCAGAAGCTGTGGATTAATCTGCTCAATTCATATAGATTACTTTTAATGTCTTTATGAACTTTTTTTTAAAGTTTTTATGAAGTTTTGGCTACGTGTACTTTCACTTAAGTCTCTCAGATTTAATTAAAATATTTGAATTTGTGTTTTAAAGATGAACAAAAGTTGAATGGATTTGGAACGGGAGTAACTGATGGCAAAATTTGCAGTTTTAGTTTCATGAACTAATTCTCAAACAGAAACATGTTTCAGTCTGGTAGTGTATTACTGGTTTTAGTTGAAGATCAAGTCAAGTTATAAGCAATTTGTGCTGAAATCCCAGTAAATCTAAAGGGTTCATGTACATTTTCTTCAAAACAGAAGTGTTTTTTTTTTGGTAGAGCATACTGTACTTACTGTACGTAAAAAGCTCTGAATGAGTTATCTAAGGTTCACATCTCATATATGTTGCATTAGACCTATTCTTAAGGTGGTAGATGTGACTTCACACAGTTCTGGTCAGATGTGAGTGGCTCATGTCCTCCATAATTGCCTCAACCAAAAACCTCCTAATACTTCAGATCTTTCTCCTTTTCCTTGTTTATACTCTTGTTTTTTTTTTTCTCTTTTCTTTCTGTTCTTTGTCTTCCTGTTATACACTACATCTGTCTACATCTTTCCCTGTCTACAAGCCTAATTCACTGTCCAGTAATTGCAGTGTTAGTGTAATTCTAAAAGCACCTTGAACATGTTTAGATTATACATTCTCACCGCTACCCCCCACCCCCCTTTCGTTCAAATTAGTGCCGTCATGTTGAGCTGCCTAGCTCTCTTTCTCCCCCTTTCTCTTCCTTTGTCTCTCTCTCCTTCTCCTATCTCACTTTAGTAACTGCCCAGGCTATTTAATTAACTTCCATGAGTCCAAGTCATATATCATGCTGTTCTGTCACCTCTTTGGGAAATTTTTTTTTTTCTTTTCTTTTTTTTTTTTCATGCCTGAGATAGCAGGATAGTACAGTGAGGAGTGATATAAGAAAAAGTTGTTGATGCACAGTAAGGGCACTTCTAAAACTTTGGTCGTTTCTTAAAGTAATAGTTGACACAAAAATGAATAGTCATTTACTCACTCAACTGTCATTTTTCAGTGGAAAACAAAAGGAGAAATTTCAGGGAATATCCTGGTCACTCTGTTCCTTGCAATTACAGTGAATGGGGGCCGGAGCTTTAAAAAGGATTCAAAAGCACCTTAGAAGTGATCCATATTACTTGTGCACTGTATTCCAAGTCTTTTGAAGCCATACAATAGCTTTATGTGTGGCACAACGTAACAAGCTTTTGTTACGTTGCGCTGCTCAAGTCTGGTGTAGGCACGGTGTAACTGACCCTTTTCTCACAGACACCATTGGATTGGAAGAAGATAAGTGATGTTGTAGATACAGTAGAACCCATTATAATCAGTGATGCTGTCTACACTAAATATGGCGCGATACAGCACAACAAATTCCCAACAATAAACTGATGCCTCATTCTATTTCTGATGTACTTCACATGCTCGCGCTACTTCTGAGATGAAGAACAACCTCAAGCTGATGCGGTGCAACTTGACACGACAACTACACACAGTGTTCGGGAATTAATCATTCGCATTTCAATCTTATGTACGATACCGTTCAAAAGTTTGGGTCAGTAAGAATAATATTTTTTTTTGTAGAAACCTTGTTTTTTCATGAATAGAAATTTCAAAAGAACATCATTTAAAACTGAAATTGTTTTCTATATAAATGTATTTACTCTTGCTTAGTAGGGGTGTAACGGTACACGTATTCGTACCGAACGTTTCACGAGGCCAATTCCAAATGGAAGTGATCATCCCTATGCCCTATGTGATCATCCGTTTGTAATGCACTTGGCAAAGGGAGCGGCGTAAATTCCTCATTATCTTCAGCTGGGATGTTCCTGTGACAACGCAGCACAGTGTCCGTCAGCAGATGTCGCTGTTTTAACGGCATAATTCTTTTTTCTTTTTAGCCTGTTTAAAAAAAAAACATACATTTTAGATTTTAAAAATGTTTTTAAAATATGCTATATAATACTGTATATAAAAAGTAATATATATATAAAACTTTTAAAAATATCAATTTTATATTATTTATGCTGGTGCTGCGTTGCCACGGGAACATCCCAACTGAAGATAATGAGGACATCACGCCGCTCTCTTTGTCAAGTGCTTTCCAAACGGCTACATATGGCACGCCCGTGCCCTGCTCACATAGGGATGATCACATAGGGCAGAGAGATGATCTCTTCCATTTGAAACTTTCCTCGTGAACCGTTCGGTACGAATACATGTACCGTTACACCCCTATTGCTCAGTGTAAATAAGCATGATGAATCATTCATATATCAGCATTATTCAGAATGATTTGAACTGGATACTCTAATTCATTGAAAAGATCTTAAATAACAATTAGTTTGCGTATTTCTCATGAACACAAAACTAGAGCTAGCGTGGATGTTAAGACTTTCAATAAATAAAGACTTACATTTTTGGTTTGCTCATCACACAAAACTATTATATGGGTTCAGTTAGCACACTATCGATAAAGTGACTACTTTTATTGTGCTTTAGCATCCTTTTTTCAAATTGTATTCAAATTTGAGTTCCACTAAAGAAATAAAAAGCATTTTGGAATGTGTGTTTTGGAATGACATGACATGACATGACATGAGAGTTAGTAAATAATGACTGAATTTTAATTTTTGAGTGAACTAATCTTTTAAGTTTATAGTTTTGTTTCCCTCTCATCATTTGACCTTTATCTCTGTCTGTCTCTCTCAGGCCCAGCTCTTGCTTTTGCTCTCTCTCTCTTTCTCTGCCTGTCTTTATGAACAAGCTCAGTAATTTAGAACAAATGCTCATATCAGCACAATCCCATCCTGTTTGCCCCCATCTCTCCCTGTAATTCCCCAGAGGGAAGAGACGCTGAAAATAGATGCCTCTGTCAATTTGGAGAAGAGAGTCAAGTGCATTAGACAGCTGAGACGAGAAATCAAATCAATGTTGTCAGCAGCCAACTCTTAAGAGGGCAATGTTAAAAAGTTTGGGGTGAGAGAAATTAAAGGGGAATGGCTGAATGGGTCCATGTCCTATTGCCTTTTCTCTTCCTGCTGCCCATTAAGATCAAGGGAAACGAGAAGAGACTGCTGTATGTGCTCTAATAGCTCTCATGAGAGAGAGGGATAACAGACCCTTAATACAGTTTCTTTAGTTGAGCACATTACTGTCATGTATCTACTAAAACAGGGAGTATTTATACACAGAGTAAATGAGAAAACTAAACAGGAAACAGCTGAACAGAATGATTAACTAATGAGTAACCAAGGAAACTAACAAGGGTAAGGTGAACACTACACTGAAAGGATACACTAAAAACCTAAGCATATGAACAAAAACGCATTGAAACTAAACAGAAACCTGACAGAATTCCCCCTCCCGCAAGGCGCGTCCTTGCACTGTATGCACAAGTTTGGGAGGAGGATGAGGCGAGGCTGGAGAAGGACAAGAGACAGAAGGAGCCAGCAATGGGTGATATCATGGCAGAACTGGCAGAGGGTGGAGCCAAGGTGGAGCCCTGATGGTCTTCTTGGGCAGAGCCTGGGGGTCGACCGATGGCGGTGGTCCTGGACAAGGTGGAGAGACCCTAGTGAAACCGCGAGGACGACAGCCTAGGGCGACATTGCAGGCCTGGAGGGCCGAGGTGACGTCGTCGGCTCAAGGCATGAGGCATGGCGGAGGCAGGGGCCTGGCAGAATGGGGTGACATGGGAGGGAGCGAGGAGCAAGGTGGAACCGGAGGGAGGGAGTGAGAAACCCGGTGGAGGACTGAGGTGCAGCTGGAGGTCCGGACATCCGTGGCGAAACCAGGATGATGAGGCACCCCTGTGGAGCCTGAGTGATGGCAGACCATGGCAGAGCTGACTAAGCGCAGAGCCAAGGCGGAGCCGAAGGGCTGATAGGTCGGGGTGGAGAAGTGGGCCTGGAGGCCTAAGGTGTAGCCAGGGGATCCGCTTCAAAGAACCGTGCCGGTGGTAAAGGAGCCCGAGGTGGATTCAAAGAGCTTGCAGGAGTCAGAGGTGAGGGCGGGGCGGGGCCCAGGAGCTACGAGGCACCAGCGGGATAGGCCAGTCCAGAATCATAGCTGTCTTATCCAGACAAGGAGAGAGTTCGAGAGTGGGGGAAATGGTGGGAATTGGCTCTGCAGTAAAATCAATGAGCCAGTGATCCTTATCTGGCCCTGGGGTGGACTGTTCAAACAACATTGTTTCCGTGATTGCCATGGCGATATACCCCGGCCTATAGGGACGGATATGGCAAACTGGGACTGGCTCTGGGATGAACTCTTTGACTGGCTCTGACTCCGTGGTTGGAGGGGGCTTATGCTAGTGTTCCGAGGCGGGTGCTGGCTCAGGTTTTGGTTCCATGGCAGGCTCAGGCGTCATCATCAGATCTGTGGTGGAGGTCTTCTCTTGCTGTCCGGGACACTCACGGGCTGGGACAACAAGCCCTATCTGGAGCGGATAGGGAGATGGGAGCAGCGTTTAAATTAATATGTGCTGTCAGCAATGAGAATGACAGCAATGAGAAAGCAGCAGTTGAGAAATCATTTGATTAAGTGTTTGCACCAACTCTGCAATTCACCACCATCATGTTGACAGGTGAGGTCATTAAAATTACATTGTTATGATAGTTTGATTATAAAGTATTTTTGAGACTTTAGACTTTATCTAACTACAGTTTGAATTATTGAATTATTCTTTGCGTGACACATTGACATTCCAGTACAGAATGGCTCTTTAGGCATTATCCTGAACATTGTATAAGCATTCCTTTTATGTGTCATAGAACAGAGTAAAGGCTTTCGGGAACATACGTAAACGTCACATCCTTTCATTTTTACCTGGCAAAAACATCCCAAGTCCTTCACATAAAAATCAGCCTACAGCCTTTAAACTTAGAAAATCGGGGTCTTGTTCTTTATTACATGATCCTTCAGTAATCGTTCTAACATGATGATTTGGTTCCCAAGAAACATTTCTTATTATTTTCAATGTTGAAAACAGTTCTGCTTATTATTTTTTAAACACCGTGATACATTTTTGACACAAAAAGTTCAAAAGAACACCATTTATTTGTAATAGTTTTTTTTTTCTAACAATGTAAAAGTATTTACTATCAGTTGATCAATTAAATTCATCCTTGCTGTCTAAAAGTATGAATTTCTTATAAAAAAAACGATCTCAAACATTACTGTGTAAATAGATATTATATTACATGAAATGTAATGATATTAGATGAAAATGTTAAACACAAGGTTAAGTCAACTACAGAATGTCAAGATAAAAGTGTAGAAAAAACAATGCTACGTAAATGTACTCAGGATTACCCCAGCATAGCCCACAAGATCAGTTTTCATTATGCTAAACACCATCACCATCATCATCATCATGATGCATGAAATTAAGTACCTATTTTGTTGTTGTGCTTGTGTTACATGGCAGCTGTAGAGCCTATTAAACCCCATTCTCTCCACCTGAACACTCCCTCTCACTTCGGCCAGCCAATGAGGCGGTGGATATAGATACATATGTTGTCGACAAGCTGAGGAGACGGGGGAGCTGAAGCAGCCATATGTACGCTAATGTTTCATTTGTTTGTGCAAAGCTCCAATATGGTGTCCATTTGAGACCAGCCCTTAAACCCATGCATCTTAATAAAGCCACTAGGGTGTGTGATAGGGACAAAGTAACGAGAGAAATGCTCCTAAACTAGCCCTGCTACTGAAGCAGACTCATCTATCAGCAGACAAATCTATCAGAAGCCCCGTGGTGCAATAGAGGGGGTAGATCCTATGAGGTTAATAATCCAACAGCCAAATTACTGCCAGCGGTTTGTTTTGCCCCTGGGTTGTTTCTGCGTGATGGCGGTGAGGTTTTATTTTCTATTATTCTAGAGTATGGAGTCCCATGGCACTTCTCTCTGCCAAGCTTAGCGGCACTTTTTTCAAAGTGTGACTCTAAAATTCAGGGGGAAAATGCAGTTTTTGGAGTGTTTTTATTTGTGCCAACTCCATTTGGCCTTATCCGTCTGTTGTTGCTCCCCTCTCTTAAGTCTTTTGTCAGTTGTATAGGATTCTTAGCCATATGGTTGTTTGTAAACATAACATTTTTTTTTTTTGTCACATTATACCGTTCTTCTAATCTGCACATTGGCTGTAGGTATCATCCATTAAGTGAGGACAAGTGAGGCCTTAGTGGGCTCTCTGAAGTACCAGTATGTGGGTTTCTAAAGCTTTAGAGAATAAAAGTATTCTGTGTGAAACTTAAAAAAGTTTCTTCTATGGCATTAGACTTTAAACCTTCCTGTTTAGGTACTGGAATCTTTTTTTAAGACCCAAACCATATAACACACACGTATACAAATGCAAACACCTTTTTTGAAATGTGTTAGAATGCAATGCATAATGCAATACAAATTCACAATGCGTTCTCAGTGTTGGCACAAGGGGCGCTATAGCAGACATTAGATATTAAACTGTCTTCTTTTATAGTCAGTTTTCTCTATTTGGTCAACTACAGTTATGACAAGCAATATTTTGCTCTTTGTGATGATATTTAATAAAGTTTGTTCAACTTTTGAAAAGGATGAAGCTAGCTACCTGAAAAAATAACACATCTGCTTTAATAGAACACATATTTCAAGGTTGCTCTATCACCCCCTTAAGTACTGAGGTTTGTTTCCACCACAACAACACAAAAGAAGATTTTTTTAAGAATGTTTAGTCTGTTTGTCCATGCAATATTCAGAACAACTTTAGACCCCATTGACTTTTATTTTGTGGACAAAGTACACAGATTTTCAAAATTATCTTCTGTGCTTCACAGATCATCATTCAGGTTTGGAACAACATGGGGCTTAGTAAATGATGACAGAATTTTCATTTTGGTTAGTTATCTCTTTACACAATATACACACAAGAAATGAAAAATTAATGTTAAAAATTATAATTGAGAATACTGACACCTGTATTGGCATTTGCGTGAAACTTGACCTTTGTAGAATAATGGGAAGGACAAGTATGCAGCCACAGGTCCATAAACTTTTTATCTTTGGGAGCTCCAACCATTAATTTGTATTAGTAAGTCCAGAAGTAAATGAAACGTTTGGCAACTGCTCGCTAGAATTGTTTGATTGTCACGGTTGTAAAGAAAAGAACAAAAGAGACTGAGATTGGAGATCTCAGCAATCTGTCTGTGTTTTATAGCATGTGACTCCACTCATCTCCAGAACGTAATGGAGTATGTGATACACACGAATGACCTCATGAAGTCTGATGGGTCACCTGTATGTGTTTCTATCCCCCCCTTCACATCAGCTGCACTTCCAAAAACCTTCCCATCCTCCCCACATTTAACTCTCGACTCTTCTCGACCTGTTCATTTTAATTTGCTGCTTACCCTCCTCCAGCTGTGACATGTGAGAAATCATGCATGAAAAAATGTTTGGACCGACCATAATTGGCCTTTTCTACACATATAAACACGGAAGTGTACACACACACATTCCCCAATAGTGTTTCCAGAATGGGAAGAGGTTTGTAAACAACGCACCAACATTTTTTTATCCCATGGTTGACTGACAGTAATTCATACAGACACTTTCATTTGGGGAGGGTGCCATCTTTAATCCCCTCTTATGATGACCTAAATGACTTCCGTTCCGACTTCTTTCCCTTGTCTCTTTCTCTCTCTTGCTCCCCGTGGTTGGCCCCCCGCCCCTCTCTCTCATAGTGTCTCTCAGTAGGGGTCATGATAGCTGTCAGCAGGCGGTACCATTAGCCATGCCACATCTCAGAAAATTCCAGAATTCCATCTCTTGGCAGAAAACGGAAGAGTGTTTAAAATGGAATTGGATTTGAGGGTCTGTTTTGGGCCAAGGAGGCACTCACCGGTATTAGGTGACACAATGCATGAGGACATGTCGACTAACCGAATGCCAAAATAGAATTTTAGTAATTTGGCAATGAAGGGGGTGAAGTGATGAAAGCATTTAGAGGACAAATGCAAATTCCTTAAAGAGAACAGAAGGACATGTAAAGCAGGGGACTAAGCTTCGAGGTAACAATAATCATTAAGTATCAATGATGGCATTTCATTTAAGTTCCATTTGCGTCAAATTTTATTGTTTTTTTTTATAGTGGGTAGTAGCATTGTAACCAATCACAGATGAACAGTCGGCCGAAAAAGTATTTGAGCACTTTTGGACACATTCAAAATGTCTTTAATTGCATTAGATACAAATAACAAGTGGCACCTGCAAACACATTTTTGGTTTTGGCCCAAATGGTTTTGAAGGAGCGTAATCATAGAGAAAAAGTGATGTTTAATTTGCACTTGACTTAATTTGCATTAACTTAAATGGTGTCTGTTTAATTCACAAGGTGTCCAAGTATTTTGTTATATTAACAATAATCTTGTTCCACAAAGTTTGACAACCAGAAAGTCTTTATTTTAGGCAATATATGAGTTGACTTTCATTCTGACTTTATTTCTCACAATTGTGTTTATAACTCGCAATTCTGAAATTTTTTCTCAGAATTGTGAGATATAAACTCACAATTGCAAGTTATATAGTCCAAATTGTGAGAAATAAACTTGCAGTTGTGAGGAAAAAGGTTATAATATAAATAATTCATATCATTCTATGTGCAATACTTTATGGAACAGAAAGTCACTGTAGATGCTTGTCAACAGCTTGAGGGTAATTGGAGTTGTGAAAGTGCAATGTTCTGCATTACTCAAGTGGGCTCAGGTTTAACCTGTTTCTCACTGTTTTTTACTCGTTACACCGTAAACATACATTTGAAGTGTTCTGAAAGTTTGACTGGATTGTATTTAGACCATTACATTTTAAATTGAAGTTTATTTGCTTTTTACAAATGTTCCTTTCATATGTTTTTTAAAAGACTCATTACCCCTTTTGCCCACATATTGTTTGTTTGTTTGTTTATTGTCTAGGCTTTTTCCTTTACATTGCTCCCATTGACATCTTCATACAAATTGTCGTGAACGTACTGCATTTATAGAGGAACAAACATACAGAGGATCTAGAAATCCCCTTGGGTATATTTAATGCTGGTTTTAGGATAGCATTATGCAGTTAATTACAGCATTTAACTTGTATTCAACTCTAAAGAAATGTCAAGGCAGTTCACGTATAAGGACATGTAAAGTTCACTCTGAGGTATGTGTGTGTATAAAAAATCAAATTCACATTTGATAAGTGTTATATTGAAGTTTGCAGGGCACTTGGCGAGAGCAAAATGAAAAACTGACACAGAAAAATACTAGTGAGACAACAATGAGAGACAAAGTGAGAGACTGATAGGAAAAGTGGCTGTGTGCTGTCCTGCTGACAGCAAAGCATCATGGGGGCTTGTTTGTGCAAATGTTTATAGAGATATGCCCTGTCAACACCTCAGATACCATTACTTACAGTAATTAGTTCTTCCTTGTTGGTGTCTTCTCTCTCTTTCTCTCTCCCTCCTTTGTTTTTTGTCACTCACCCACAGCGTATGAGTTATTGTAAAGATTATTTGGCCTTTCCTTGCTGTCAGAGCCAACAGACTTTTTGGAACTGATAAATACAGGAATCAACATATTTATAAATCAAAGGGCAAACAGACTTTTAATGAAATGTAGTTCATGCCCCTGGTGATGTTCTAACTCCTGGTCCATATCTGGAAATTAAATGTGTGTCCTTTAGGAGGAATTAATGTGCCAGGATTGCGTCTTGGATTACATACACTCTAAAAAATGCTGGCTTGTTTCAATCCATATGTGACCCAAATTTGGGTTGAAACAACCCAACAATTTTTAGAGTGAAGCTAGAGTTTTTAATATAATCTTGCATCTTAGGTGTTTATTCAAGTTTAGGCACTTTTTTGTCCCAGGGTTTGCTTTTTTGCTTTTTATTAAAAGTTAAAGAACAAATGCCAAATTGGGAAAGTACTTGCCATTAGAGTCCTGCACGGGTCCATTTTTGGAGACCCGTCCCCGCCTGTGCCCGCAAAGTTCAGCACCAGATCCGACCCGTCACCTGTGATAATATCAAAATTAAATCCGCACCCGCCCAGACCCGTTAATATTTGACCCGTTACCCGATCCGTGCCCACGATAAATCACACACGCTAAAATCATTCCAATTAAAGTGCTTTATTTTTTATCTCGCACCTCTCTCAACATCACAACAGCGTCATGAATGGGCTAATGAAACAGGCTAAAGAGCGATTTGTTTTGCGTCATTCAAGTAGCCTACCACCGGCACCTAAATAGGCTATGGAACCTGATAACTATACGCAAATAGACCTATTAATGAAAAAAAAAGAACAAGAAAAAATACAACCTGAGCCTATCGCTCACAAACAATAGCCTATAGGCCTATGCCTATGCATTTACTTTTCCTTAAGGTTAATGTGCAGGAAAAGGATATCGTCCACAGTCCCAGGTTTAAGTTGCATTCTCCGTTCTTGAATTACAAATCCAGATGTGGAAAAGTCTCTCTCACTCGCAGCGCTCGATGCTGGGATGGAGAGAACATTCCACGCAATCATTGCCAGTTTGGGAAATGTTTTCGCATGCTCCTTCCACCACAGCAAAACATCAAAAGGATCCCCCATTTTAAACATACAAATATTGTGCATATTTTTCATCCGCGCTACTACCCGCCCGCAAGGAGTTAATTATCCGTCCGCATCCCCGCCCGTGAATTTTAGGAATGTCACAATCCACCCGTTTTAGCCACTTTTATGCGGGTACCCACGGGTACCTGACCCGTTGCAGGACTCTGCTTGCCATTTTTTGTAAGCAATAGCCCTTAGAATAGTCAATGAACAGACTTTGGAGGTCTGAAGCTGAGAAATGGTCTTAAGGAGATACTAAGCAACACACACATACAGAGAGAGAGAGAGAGAGACTAGACTGGACTGGTCAGATTGTTGTGTCTTAACCACTGAGGACAACACTGTTCAACTATGTATGTCTCAAATAATGATACAGTCTTTCATCAGTGTGGCATTTTTATATGAGTAAATGCTGTGTAATCTTAAATTACTGTTATTATGTTGATTTATCTGAAGGCTTTGATTATAATGTCTGTATTCTCTGTATGTTCTGCTCTTCTCCTTTTCTCTCCTCTCCTCTCCTCTTCTCAGATCTTTCTAAACGCAAACTCAATCCGTCTTGGAAATCTTCCACATGGGAGCGTGGACCCATTGCTTGGTCCAGGGACCACATACCCCAAACAGACTGTGTACGAGGTGTGTGTATGTCCCAGCGGCAAGCTCTATCTGTCTCCTGCAGAGAGCTCCTCTACCTGCCAGACAACCAATAGTGTGTGTCTCTGGAGCTGAGAAAGGTGGGTGGGCCATGGACCACCCAGCACCAGAAAGGCCTTTCTTCACCTTCCCTCCCTTGCTCCTTTCTATCCTCCTCCGGTTCCTCTGTCCTATTCTCTTTCTTAAGAATTTTCTGTAATGTCTATCTTTTATCCACTCTTCCATCTGTCTGTCCATTTGCCCTTACATTTGTCCATCCAGTATCTGTCTGTCTATCTGTCTGTCTGTCTGTTTGTCTATCTACCCTGTAAACCTGAATAAGTTGGCAAAATGCAAAAAAAATTAAATAATGAGGTAATCAGTTACACCCTTTTTTGTTTTTTTAAGTTAAGAAATTGAAAGTTTAAGCAGAACTGGCAGATTTCAATTTTGTACTCGTACATTTTAATTGCTCTAAACTTGAAATTTTTGAGTATGTTAATTCATAAATTAAACTTAAAATTATCATGTAATCTCAATTTATATTTTTAGTAGTGGAAATTTAGCTAGCTATAACTAATTCAGCAAATGCTAATTGGTAACACAATGCTTTGATTACATTAACATAGCATAGCAATTGCTGAAAGAATACGACAATATAGAATATGATATACCTGTTATCAAACTAAGCTCATGCTCCACTTGTCACCATGATGATGCAGTAACCCCCCCCAAAAACTCTGCATAACAGAAACTCTTCTAAATTCAGATAGCAAAGCATTAAACACTACTAAATCCCCTACTTAACATTAATCTTGCACAAAAACTTTATATAACACTTAATTTTAGCATTTATTCTCCCTTTCTAGTGTCATGGCAAAGCATGCTGAGAAATAGAAATTCCAGCCCAGTTTCAGGTAAATTTAAGTTTGTCTAAATTAAAAGAAACAAGTTCATAAAACTCAAAACAATGAAACAATTCAGATAACTTAAAATGTGTCAGTGATATCAAAAGAAAAATAAAGTTCTAAATACTCATAAAAGTTAATTTGATTGAACTAATTTGTTTTTATTTCAGTTTGCCCTACTCAAACCAATTAATTATTTTGAGCGTTAGGGTATCTATCTATCTATCTATCTATCTATCTATCTATCTATCTATCTATCTATCTATCTATCTATCTATCTATCTATCTATCTTTCTGTCTATCTGTCTATCTGTCTGTCTGTCTGTCTGTCTGTCTGTCTGTCTGTTTATCAATGCATCTTTCTCACACTGACTGTATATCACACTTTCACTTCATTTTGTCTTTCTCGTGTCTATTCTCTCTTTCTTTCAATTTCTCCTCTTTCCCATCTTCGTCTTCCTCTTGTCCTCTCAAGCAGAATTCAGGAATCATTTGATGTATCTTGGCTCGGTTGAAGCCACATCTTCCCAATCTGTAAATGGAGCAGAAACTCTCTCTTTTTTTTCTTTTTCTTTTTTGGTGTGTGTGTATTTTGTTCCTCTTATTTTTGTATGAGCGTCTGACTCAGTGGAGGATTGTGAATGTGTGCCGGGACGCTGGACTGCACTCATGAATGAGCACACACACGGCGACCCGCAAACGAGCGCGTGTTTTTCTAAAGAAGATACTAAGGTGCCTTTGCTACTGTTAGTAAAGCACATCACCTGCTAATGTCCCTCCACGTGCAGTGAGACTAACCTCCGCTAGGAAAACTGACCGAACGAACCTTCTCCTCTCCTTTTGTTCATTGGTCAAAAAGATAATACGATAAACTGAAAGAAAACAAAAACTCTTTTTTTTTTCCTCTTGGATGTTTCTTTTTTTTGGAAAAAAGCACAAGATTATGCCATGTATATAACAACATTAATAAATAATAATAAAAAGAGAAAGTTTATTTTAAGAATTTTGTATTCAAGAATGCTTGATAATGTTTCTTTTCTTATTGTTTTAGTCTCATGGACATGTTTACATGTACTATGGTGAGTCAATGTTAAAAAAATGTTTGTTTATTTGTTTTATTTTTAAAAAACTATTTCCTGTTATCAACCAAATTAAACTTTTGGATTGTGTTTAGGTCCTAACTAAAATTGATCCTGCCAGTCAAAAAGAGGTGCCGTAATATTTTTCCCAACTCTGTTTTCTTCTTTATTTCTTTTTTTTCTTTGTGTGTGTGTGTGTGTGTGTGCGTGCGTGCGTGCGTGTGTGTGTGTGTGCTGGTTCTTCCCTCCACATGATGCAGTGCAAAAATCAATATTGCAAGTTTATTATTAATCGTCATTGTTACATTATCTACTGTTTTCAGTATTTCAGACCATGGACCACTGCACTTGAGTAAATTAAAATATGATTTAGAGGGTCATTTCCGCAAAAAGATTTCAAAGTGAAAGTGAATTGCAAATATGGGATAACCATTCATAGTGTTCTGTAGGGAAAAGTGTATACAGTTATGAGAAATAGTTTTTGACCTATTTGGAATTAAATGCATTTACGCAAGAATAGCTCCTAAAATATACTTTCATAGTAATAAATTAAATGATAATCAAAGACAGTTCCATTTCTTAAGCAACATGCACAAATTTAGAAGCCATTCATGTAAAAATCTAATTCCAAAGAGGTTAACAAACTTATCGTATACAGCAGTAATCCAATAACACTTGTGTTTATGGCTGTCATCAATCTCATTATGACACATTATGAAACATTGTGGTTTGAGAATTTTGACTGCAGTTTTCTTCAGTTGCGAGAGACATATAACGTATGTTTGGCAATAGGAGATAAAAGGTGAAAAATAAAGTAATCAAGCCTATAATAACTGAAGCATAGCTCTAAGTTTGAAAGCTCAACTTTGTTTTTTGGATAACCAAGACCTAGCAAAAGATATCCAAGCCACAAATGCCCTCATAAATGTTTAAAATATGGAAAACCCTGACTGGATTCTAGAAAGCAAACTCTAGAATAACACAGAATGGGCTAATGTACAGTAGTATGGGGTGCTTAGCATCAAAATAACTATTTATTAATTTTTGTGTTTACGTTCTGTAGGAGAGAAGATTTCTTAAACTAAAACAAAGATATATTTTCTTACAAATCCTATGCAATGTGTTTGTAAGATGTGAGGTTGGAATATTATTCAGTTATATAAGAGGTCATGTTAATGTCCTAGATTTTCTTTTCATCATAACTCCAGTATTATAACATTCAAATTAAACTGGCTCATGAAATGAGTTTGAAAATAATTAAAAATAAACATGAAATGATGAACACATTCAAATATGTTTATTTGGGAAATTAAATGTCTTTATTTGGGAGATGAAACCCAATCACTGTCTTTCCCTTCGTTCAATTTCCATGTTATTTCTCAGCAATTTTAGTGCCATTGACATTTGGCAGAGTCTAGGGGAGTCGGTTTATTTTCTGTGAAGAAAAGTATGGACAAATGTTACTACATCTCCTGGTCTCTGTCTTTTTATTTCTTGAATTTTCTGTCCATTTTCTATCAATTTTTGACTAGAATGGGTAGAGGCTGGCAGAGGCAGTCTTTGAGGCTTTCGGATCAAATTTACCATGAAATAGAACATCTTCATAAAAGGATGAGGTCAGTGCTTTGGTTAGGACTCACTCCTCTGGCACCTCCATTCTCATTTGGAAAAGCAGAGAGGTCTTATAAAGCTTACGGACTCTGGGAGAGAAGCTAAACATCAGAGGAGAGTGAGGGCCATAAAAAGCCTATTCATTCTTCACTGTACTTTGTGCTCATAAATTTTGGCACACTAATAAATACGTGTTTTGAGTGTAAAATAAACACCCCTTAAGGTTTTTTGTTTGTTTTTTTCTTTTTAAACATGTGTCATTTTCAGTTATTGCACTTTATTTACCCTTCTATGTGTTTTAAAATGAGATTTGAAAGTGAAATATGATTAAATCTGTTTCCAAGGGCTTTGAAAAAACCCTGTTGAGTCTTGAGATGCAGATTCATCACAAATTCAGTGTGAATTTTATTCTTATTGTTGAATGCCATCTGTACTACAGTGTTTGAAAGTTGAAAGAGATTAAAATAGCTTTCCTAAACAATTAATAACTTGTCTAGGACAAAATAGCTGTTGACTGAGTTCACTTGGATTGAATAGCGTCTAAGAAGATTGCTGAAATTTAATTTTGGTTGTATTCTGCTTTAAATAATGAATGTTTATGAGATGCCTCATTGACATTCAGAAGGGATAAATGTGTTGAATAAAGAGTCGAGAGGTAGACGAACAGAATGCCCTGGAGGCAAATTACTGAAATCACATGTACGCACACACAAACGGTTTTCGCTGTTTTACTATTATAGTTGTTTTTTATATTTTCACTATCATTCTCACTTCAATTGTCTCCTGCTTTTTCAGTGAACTTACACCATAAGACGCAATAGTCATGAAGGACAAAATTCAAATAGCATTTACAGTTGAGTCACTTTGGCATGTGGGACTTATTTGCTAACCACCTGCAATTCGGTTTAACCTGTAAAGTTAAATCATTGTTATGTCAATTATAGGTTTATTATATATAGTGTCTTTTTCACAAAACTGTTTACCTGGTGCAATCCATGTTGCACTATTACTGCCCACAAAATTTAATTTTAAAGAGATATTTTGTTTTGTTTTTCTGTTGATCATGGCAGCAGTAATTCATCAAATGATGTACAAGAGCATTATAACCGGGCATATATCCAGATATGGAGGGTAGATAAATGTGCTTTTTGCGATTTAAATATTTAGATTACTGTGATGGAGCGATGCTGTACACTCCCACTAAAAGTACTACCATTTAAATTTTTTGGGTGGTAAAAGTCGGTAAGATTTTTTGTTTAAAGGCTTTTGCAAGAAGTCACTTTTGCTCACCAAGGCTGCATTTATTTGATCAAAAATTGTAAAAACAGTAATATTGTGAAATATTATTACAGTTTAACCTGTTAGATACAATATAAAAGTCTTTACTGTCACTTTTGATCAGTTTTAATGCATCCTTGCGTAATAAAAGTATTAATTTCATTTTTTTTTTTAAGTAAATCTTACTGACTCAAAACTTTTGAATCAGATCCTGATATGTTAAAGGGTTAGTTCACCCAAAAATTATTATTAATCATTAATTACTCGCTCTCATAATAAAAGCCTAAAATAAATCGGTTCATCATATATAAAGCGATCGTGTCTCTTCAGAAAATTTGGACTAACCACTCAATTCAGCCACGTACACACTGCAGCTAAATTTGGTTGTCAGTTCACCTTTTAGTGCTAAATCCCGTTCTGTACACACACAGTTCAGCAAAATACAGGAGTGACAACCGAATTAACTCCTGAAAAATACAGGTAGTGACAACCGCATTTACAGAAATTCTATGCAGTGTGTATGGAACCGAACTGAACATCTAGTTGTTAATGACATCAACGTGCATCAGAGATGTGTCTCTCTTCTGTATGTGCACTGAATCACAGGGAAAAACGAGCCTTGGCTCATTTGAGTTGCTAGATCTTGCTAGAAAAATCGAACAATAGAATAAGCCCCTGTCAATCATCGCATTTTCGAGAGTGAGTTGTACACATGTAACAACACTTCCTGTTGTCACTCCTGAAACTTACAGTGTGTACGTGGCCATAGACTTTTTTTACGATCTATTTATGAACTTTTTGAAGCGTCAAAGTGGTAGTCGCATAGCTGTCTATGGAGGGACAGAGAGCTCTCAGATTTCATCAAAAAGATCTTCATTTGTGTTCCAAAGATGAACAAAAGTCTTATGGGTTTGGAACGACATGAGGGTGAGTAATTAATGTTTAAGAAACGTAATTAATGTTACGTTTCTTAAAGTTGTACAAGTAATTGAGTTTTAAAATGATATTCAGTATTATTATTATTGTTTTATCAAGAATGAAAAAAAAAAAAAAATGTAGACAATAGAAAGAAACATGATATCACATTAGTAGATTATTTTGGTCATCTGTAATGGTCTTGGCTGTAGCACTTTCAAGTCACAGAGAATCTTTGATGTCTAACGTAACATGATTCCTGGTGCACATCTGCCGTAATGGCACGGAATAGCACAGAAGCTAATATGAGTGCTCTCAGGCATATTAAATCAGATTAGACAGGCAATCACCTGAAACAATGTGTCTAGCCAAGGGCTACACTGCCCCATCAGAGCCATTCAACTGCCGCCATTTATTTAATATAATAGAATGTAATTCAGTTTGTAATTTAGAATGATTAATTGTATTATACTGTAGGAACATCAGTGATCCCAAAGGGAAAATCAGACGGGTACTGTCACTAATATTTGTCTGACTGTCTGTTTCATGTTTACGGATAAAGCTCACATCTGGATGAATCATGGAGTCCCGAGGACATTCCTGGAATCTGCCTCTCTCATTTAATCACAGTACGTAAAAAGCATACAATACTGTTGAATACAAACACAGAGGTTCACTGACTTATGGCATCTTTAATGTTTTTTTTGTTAGTTTTTTTTTTTAATGAACAAATGTGCAGGTTGTGAATAAGACTATTCATTATAAAGTAAAAGCTCACTTTAGTCCACCAAAATACTGACTTTTCTCTGTAAAATTTTTTGTGATCCTCAATGTGAAGCACAGACATTTCAATGTGCCTAACTACCTGTATTCTCCCATCTTCAGTAAAAACACGCAGATAAGCAGAAGGTAAGAATCATTAAAGTTTATGACTTCAGACATTTCAGATGCCAATTCTATCTTCTTTCTCCCTACAGAAATAAAATTTGATTAGATATTATAAGGTCAACAAAATATTGATGCATCCATCAAATATTATTTTCCAGGCCTATATCAGAGTATTGCAATCCCCACAAGAGCTTATTTACTTGGATTATGCTGAGGGGGTTGAATCCAAAGGGATGCAAAAGTTTCTTTCTTTCAGAAACGCTTCAAGATTTTAATTTATTTCAATGAAAATCATTACCCATATTAGAAAAAGAACAAACACACAAAACCCCATCTTTTTGGTGTGGAGGGAGATTCTGATCCATCTTTTGGTTGCTCTGCATAGAAGGGCTGAACTGAAACCCTCAGGTGTCCCGTTAACACCAAGGAGGTCTATAATACCTGGAGAAAGTTATCTGTTAGTATTCACATTCATCTCACTGGCAGTTGCTTGTCTTCTGCTGCCCTGAGTCAGAATAGCAAGAAAATTAGTTGCATTCATACAGTAGTGAGTTGAAAATGTAGCTTAAAAGTTTAGAGGTTTTTCAAACTTTTTTAAAGAACAGGAACATTTTGTTTCCTCTGTAACACTGCCTTAATGAATAATAGCAGCAATTTTGCATTATACAGGAATTAAGAGATTTAAAATGAGAATAATTTATCACATATCTAAAACTGTTAACTTTTTAAGTCAGCCATCTTGTTGTATTTATATCCCACATATACTTAAAGGGGACCTATTATGCAAAATTCATTTTACATGGTTTGAACATAAATGTGTGTTGGCAGTGTACACAACCACCTAATAAAGATCAACCCACTACTTTTTTTATAATCCCAATAAAACCGCAACAGTTTCACGACCTTTGACACCATGAATCATCAGATCCTTCTGTCCACCCTCTCATCACTGGGCATCACAGGAACTCCATTTCACAGGTTTGAATCCTATCTCACAGGTAGGTCTTTCAAGGTTGCCTGGAGAGGGGAGGTATCCAAAGCACATCAACTGATCACGGGGGTTCCTCAGGGTTCAGTTCTTGGACCGCTCCTCTTCTCCAAACACACCACATCACTGGGTCACATCATACAGGCACATGGTTTCTCCTACCATTGCTATGCTGATGACACACAGCTCTACCTTTCATTTCAACCATATGATCCCACAGTAGCTGCACAAATCTCAAGCTGTCTGGCGGACATCTCGGCATGGATGAAAGAACATCACCTGCAGCTCAGCCTGAGCCTCTTGTCTTCCCTGCCAATCCGACTCTACAGAATGATTTCACCATCCAGCTAGGTACGTCATCAATTACCCCATCAGGGTCGGCCAGAAATCTTGGAGTAATCGTTCATGACCAACTGACCTTCAAAGGCCACATTGCAAAGACAACTCGGACCTGCAGATTTGAACTACACAACATCAGGAAGAATAGGCCTTTCATAACAGAGCATGCAACACAACTTCTCGTCCAGGCCCTGGACATTTCTAGGCTTGATTGCTGGAATGCTCTTCTGGCTGGACTTCCATCATGTGCAATCAAACCTCTACAAATGATTCAGAATGCTGAAGCACATCTTGTCTTTAACGAGCCCAAAAGGGCCCACGTCACACCTCTCTTCACTGGCTACCACTTGCTGCTCGCATCAAGTTCAAGGCATTGCTTACAGATTTACCACAGGCTCAGCACCCTCCTACTTCCATTCACTCTTATGAGTCTACATCCCGACCAGAAGCCTGTAATCGGTAAATGAGCGACAGCTCATGGTACCATCACAGAGAGGCACAAAATCATTCTCCAGAACATTTTCGTACACTGGTCCTTGCTGGTGGAATGATCTCCCTTCCTTCGTACGGAATGCAGAATCCCTGGCAACATTCAAAAGACAGCTGAAAACTCATCTCTTTCGTAAACACTTAACCTCAACTGAAACTTTATATTTTGAACACTTCTTGAGTCTATTTGCCTTTAGGGAATATGGAATATCCACGGCACTGTTACTTGTAACTGATTTCACAGATAATTTGTTTCAGAATAAAAATGTTGACACAATGTAGAGTACTTGCTATGTATGTTCGGAGACCAGAAATATTAATTTCTCATCCATTTTGTTCTGTTCTCTGCTTGTTGATGTCATTGTACAGCAAGAATATTGTGACGGTTGGTGTTGTATTTGTCCCGCCCCTTCTCCACTCTGATTGGATTGGCTAAAAAGTGACAGTGATGAGCGCAGCGTTTTACTTGAAGTTGAACATTCTTCAAATCGAGGTGACCAGGAAAAAAAGGGATGAAGATGCTCAGCGCCTCATTGCTCTCCTGCCATTTAAAAAACGCGTTGCTTCCATTGAAAACATTTGGAAAATTATGCTGGCCGCTGGAAAAAATGCTTTGGAGGTCAAACGGCCTAATATTCACGAGATGTACTGTCTGACAGCCTGAATTCTGTGTGTGTGCTTTAGATGTGTGTGCTCAGAGAACGATAAATTAGAAGTTTAAACTGATATAGCTTTAAAACGTATGCAGATAATAAACTTTCTTAATGAAGACCAACTGCAATGTCTGTGATTGCAATAGAGATGATAATCAAAACCGAGCAGATGTTTTGTTAGTATTTGGCAGAGTATCTGATGCAGTCAGGAGCTGTTGAAGGAATCACTTTACTGGAAAGGGGGTGGGGAGCAGCAGCTTATTTGCATTTAAAAAAACATGCATGAAAACAGCATGTTTTTGCATGCACTCAAAAATGGCTATTAACAACATGGTATTATAAACTATCTGTGAAGTACTTTGAGTTTAATCTTTCACAGACACATCCTGGGACACATGAGACTTCAATTACATATTGAAAAATTGGCATAATAGGGATTAATCATAGGTCATAAACATGCTGTAAAGTTTCACAAGTGACAACTGCATTTAAATACGGGAATGAATGCCCTAAATTATCGTTCCGTGTACAGAACACGACTCACTCCTGAAATTGCGATGATTGACAGCGTGTTAACCATAGCAACATTCTGGCATGTTGCATATTTGTTATCCGCTAATTTTGACCAAATCAATATTACATTGACCAAAATCTCCAAAAATGTTGTTGTGCTATTTTAAATTAACCACCGTCCACAGATGCATTGTGTTTTGTTTATGTGTGGAAGGCTGCTTCTTGGAGTGCGCACTTGAAGTGTTGCCATCTTCAATTATTGTAAGTGTTTCTGGGCTTGTTTGAGCTTGACTCATGAAGCGTTCGAGTTTAAGGAGTTAATAAAGTAGGAAGGTGTGGGTCACAATATTTTGGTCTTGTTTTCAATATTAAGCATTTTGATTTATCTCGGTTTATTATAGGCTTGTTGTTCGCTGTTTTTTTGTTTGTTTGTTTGTTTGTTTGTTTTTAATTTATTTAAGTGCAGCGTGTACACAGCCATAGTTTTCGGTCGTTGGGTTGAAGAAGTCATTCTCTTTATGTTTGTTCTGTTTACTTGGTTCATTTATAGCAACAAAGGTACTTAAAAATCAGATCAGAAAGCAGCATGCAAGCTCAAGGGCAGAAGATTTTTAGAAGTATTGTTTTGCTGAGTGCTTTGAGATTGAAAGGTGCTTTTACTTCATCTCTGACGTTCCATCTTCATCATCATGACAATGTCATTGTAATACAAATTACTTTATCATGCACCATTCTTTCAGATTACATTCTCTCTAATGTAGCTTTTAATATTTCCCTTTCTAACAGGGCTGGGAAGTTTTTTTATATGCTCCATTTTCCAGACTTCCATTTACTGGATTGTTTATTATTGTCACTCCCATACAAAACTGCAATTTATGCTCAGGCCCACACAGAATCTGTGCCCAGAGAAAGCGCAGCAGATTCGGAAAAGAATTCCATTTAGTGGAACTGTCATTCATAAAGTTCTACTTCATCCTTTTACTTCCATAATTGAAATATTTTGGGTAATTTGAAAATTCTTTCATCTACATTTACGTTTATGCATTTAGCAGACACAATTAACCACAGTGACTTACAAAAGAGGAACAAAAGCAATTTGTCAAAGAACCAACAGTTTTCATAAGACTGCATGTATAATCTGCCAATCAGAGCATAGGCTAGTACTTTCACACATTTTACCATGTTTCACATAATTTCACATAAATCATCTCCATTTGCCCATATTTAAGGTGACTCCTAATTTAAAAACACCTCACGGGTCATTTAGCTCTGGATGTGTCTCGTATAATATGTATAATTTTGAACATACGATTTATCATTCTACATATTATGTAGTAAAATTAGTGTGAAAGGTTTAAACTGAGAAGACACGCTCTCTCTGTCTAATGTCTACATGCAAACTAAGTTTAGAAACCTCCCATTTGTTCCCAAACCCCTGTTCAGATGTAATAATGTATACTTACACACAAAAACTAATTATCTGTTCTTTCATAAAAGCATCAATCTACACCCAAGCTGTGATTTTGTATGTTAAAGAGGCTATATGTAGAATTCAGAAACCCTTGTTATTAGCGACACCGGTGGCTGTTAAGTGAACTGCAGCCAGCAACTTTTTGCTTGTGCTTGCACTTGTGCACATGTAACATACAAGAGACTGAACGTGATTCAAGGCCCTGGTATACTTACGACAGAGTTCTTTTTTGTTCTTCTTCTCTTAGAAAATACCTCTGTAGCGATATACTTTTAACAAACCATCCACGCTGCTGAGAGCATTCGTTTAGATAAGTATGTAAATATGTGCTGCGTGCTTTCCTCTCAATAACAAAATAAACACATTTAAAAAATGACAGCGGTGAGAAAACAGCAATAGAGAAAGCATCTGATCACAGCGTGTTTGCACCAGCTCTGCAATTCACCACTATCATGTTGACAGATGAGGTCATTAAAATTACAGTCATGAGTATTTTTGAGACTATAGACTATATCTGACTATGTGAGACTATAGTTTGAATTAATCCCTTTTCTATGCATGACACATTCACATTACAGTACAGAATAATGCTTTCAACATTATATTGAACATTAGCATTTGTAACATGTGCCATTGAACGGAAGAAAGGTTCTTGAAAGTATGTGTAAACGTCATGTCCTTTTGATATTTCCGGCAAAAATGTTCTGAGCCCTTCACATAAAAATCAGTCTACAGGTTTTCATAGACAACCTAGGAAGTCGGGGAAGGTCTCGCTTTTTTTAGGTTTCCTTACAAGCTGTTCACACATTAGCAATAAAATACATGAAAATTCTTACATGTAGCCCATTTAACAGTGAATCTTATGTCCCTTTGTTTCCTACTTTAGCCATTCTTTTTACATAATTGTAGTCTATTGAGTTCTGAGTCGAGAGGTATTTTAGAAACATCTTTTTCCTGTGCAAATTTGTATGTCAGAGTTTAACAAGCTTGAACTTTATATACAGAGTCAAAAGTTTACTTTCACTCTGCAGAATTCTTATTTGAATTAATGGGAAAAAGAAGAACAAGAACAAGAAGAAAAAAAAAACAGAATATGATGTCTAGCATGACTGCACCTTTAACGTTGTACAACCAGAAAATGTCCAAGTAAGTTTTGTCTTCATTTTGAATAGCCATACCATATCGATTGTTTTAAAATTTGAAGCTTACACACTTCACTTTGTAAAAGTTAAACAGTATGCTTGTACTTTCTTCAAAACAAATTACATTTACTTTGATATATTGTAATATAGTGCAAAAAACATTCATACATTCAGTGTGTCTTTTGGTGGAGACTGTACAGAATATATTTCTTTAGGATAAAGTTTATTATTTGTTCATCAATTCTTATTTATACAATAATTGCATCAAGTATTTCAATTTGATTGATATACAGTCTGTACAGAATCTGATATACAGACTTTTAACTGTTTGTATCATTCCTCTTATCTGTGTTGCACGTTACATGGTTACGCCAGTAGTGACAAGTGATAGTCTTTATGAGCGAATAATTCATTCAACATATTCGTTCAAAAACACTGATTCATTTAGAAACAAAAGTCATTGAATCATTCATTCAACCAATTTGATTTGAAACGGCACTGTTGAGTGACTAGGTGTTGCTGTGGTTTTGCTGTGACTTTGTTTGGAAGTGTTTTTGTTGATGGACTGAAAACACATGAAGTCACTGACAATATTGTATGTAGAATTACTAAATATTTTATAATTTTTTAACTATTTTGTATAAAAGCATATGATCAAATCAAGCCATACAGCCAGATATATGGCCAAAACAAACTCTTGCTTATGTGTTATTGCTTTATTATTTCTTAAACTCTCTTTTTATTTAATTATTTATTTTTATATATTTTATTTTTTTATTTTTTTATAAGACTTGGCATGTGTTGTTTGTGGGCCTATTTACAAGTCACTTCATGCATTTTTTTTTTTCTCTGACTGCAGACAAATCAAAAAATATTCTCAAAGCAGATCTTTTCAGGCAGACCAAGATAGCTATCCGATCAATAGAAACACATGAAGTGAACAGGTGCAAACAGAACCAAAGAGATGTGTTTAGATTTTCCTTTCTTCTTTTTGATTAGCAGATAATTACTTGATCTAAAAACACTAATATCAATTTAAATTGTCACAGAAGAAGAAATGGGTCTAATGACATCGTAGAATCCTCACAAGTTTTTGGTCCATTAGAAGATCTTAGCCTCAGGTTTAAAGATCAGAAGCTCAACACCAGACAGCGTTTCATGTGCCCAGCATGACGCTGCCATATGCTACAGATTGACACTTTCAGTGTGTTTAATATCCTTTTTTAAATCAGCTCTCTCTTGCTTTTGTTCTTGACATAAAAAGTGAGAAGCTAAAACTTTAGAGCTCAGCAAACTCGATGACTGCTCTGTCTTTAGAAATGGTGCAGTTTCAAATCTCTGTTGGATTCTCACGTCCAGAAGGAAGTTATGTATAGCCTTTGATCATCCCCACCACCGTCCTGACATGGGGATTGTATAAATAGACGATGCTGCTTTGCCATTTTTTGGCTTGCCCTGCTTTTTCTCCTGATCTGCCTGTGTAACCACAGCTACTTAATTATTTAAGCTCAGAAGAGGAAAGTGATGTTAATGACTTCTGTAATCAAGACTGAACATCACTCCTACCTGCTGATATTTAATGAACACAGAATACAGTAAACATGGGCCCTTGAGGCATTTTTGTGGCCTGTGTGATCTTGTCATCGTCATGGCAACTGAAATGATCACAAACGTGTTGCAGGCTTCCGAAAGCTTATGCAGCTGACTTGTTGCCTCGCTGCCATATCAGGCAGTGACTTTGCAGGCAACGTTTGCACATGAAGGTATCTCACGAAACTGATTTCGGACAGATTTCTGAGGCAGCATAACGGTTTAATGATCTACAACAAAATAGAGAGAGCTTTAGTGATAAGCAAATATTTGTACATTTACACAAAAACTGACCACCAACCCCAACTTTCAGACGCCATCTTTATGTTTTAGCTCAACTGTCACAGAATGAAAAGCACAGGATTGTGGGATATCAAAGGTAGGTTAAGATACATCTGTGCTACCTTCAAAAATTGACTAGATTAAGATTCTCAGGAGACAGGAAATGAAGCTAACATTGGATTGGGATGAGTTTTAATGCCTTCCTACCTTGTGCGTCCTCCGAAGGCAGCAATTGTTGTCATCGTCTTCGTCTTCGTCTTCTGCTTCTTCTTCTTCTTCTTATTAATAAATGTTATTACTCTAGGCTATAATAACATTTGTGAGTATGTAAATTGCTTTAGTATGATGTACAGTATTTGTACCTTTGGTTATACGAAAAACCAAACATCCATACTTCCAAAACAATCATCTCATTAATATAAAAATAAAATAAATAAATGAATATATTTAAATAAATAAATAATATATTAATAAATAAAATAGGGTAAGTTGTGGTAAGGTATTTTTTTTTTATTATTATTATTATTTATTATTATTTTTTAATCAATCTTTATCTCAAAACATTTATCGATCATCATATGCTATTATAATTTGTTTCCATCTGAACAGTTTTAAGTTTAAATTACAGTGTCTAATTCTTTGTAATAGTAATGCTAGTAATATGTGAATTTATTTTATGTTGGATATTTTGAAAGTTTTGTCTTTATCTAAGTTTTATGTATTTGTTTAAAGGTAAATTTGTGTATTTATATTATATTATATTATACTGTCAGAAAAAAAAAAAGGTATGATGCTTGTCACTGGGACAGTACCCTGAGGTACAAAAGTGAAAAGGTACATCTTTGTACCTTACTTACCCCTAAATGGTGCATAATTGTACCTTAAAGGTACATATTAGTACTTTAAAAGTACATATTAGTTCCTTTTTACCTTTGTACCTTAGGGTACTGCCCCAGTGACAAGCACAATACCTTTTTTTCTGACAGTGTATATATTATATTATATAGAGATCCCCTTAGGATTGTGATATTCATAGAATTAAATTTTATGATTAGTATTGGTCTACCTGTCTTTATTCACCTGTATTGTCAAAATGCTTACACTTATGTAGAATAATTAGGGCCCGAGCACCGATGGTGTGAGGACCCTATTGTAATTGCTCGGCCAATTATTCTTCTTCTCCAAAATGAATCACATTTTGGAGGGCCTAAATATACTTAAAAACTCATGAAACTTTGCACACACATCAGAAGTGGTGAAAATGTACATCTGATATGGGTTTCAGAATTTGGCATGGCAAAATGGCTCGATAGCGCCACCTACAAAATTTCAATTAAGCGCCCTTCGTGCTACGTTTCACGTACAGTTATGAAATTTGGTAGAGAGATGTAACAGCCCAATACCTACAAAAATCCCCTGGGTGCACAGTAAACCCAACAAGAAGGCAGATATTTTGAATTTTCTCTGAAAAATTTTGGCAGTTTTTGCCATTCCCAGACGTCGTACTTTAACGAACTTCCCCTAGAGCTTTTATGAGATCAACATCATATTTGGTCAGTCTAATCTAAAGGCCTTTGAAACGTTAAATTGCGAAGATCTTGAGTTTTCGCTGAAGGGCGTCTCCGTGGCGGCCTGACAAAGTCTGATGATTTGCCATGAAAGGGGAATCACATTTTTGAGGGCCTAAACATGCTCGAAAACTAATGAAACTTTGCACACGTGTCAGAAGTGGTGAAAATTTACGTCTGATAAGGGTTTCAGAATTAGGTGTGGCAAAATGGCTCGATAGCGCCACCTACAACATTTAAAAGAAGTGCCCCTGACACTACATTTCACGTACAGGTATGAAATTCGGTACACACATCTAACAGCCAAATACCAACAGGAAGTCAGATATTTTGAATTTTCTTTGCAAAATTCATGCAGTTTTTGCCATTTTCACGCGTTGTACTTTAACAAACTCCTCCTAGAGCTTTAATCAGATCAAGGTCATATTTGGTCAGTCTAATCTAAAGGCCTTTGTGACGTTAAATTGCGAAGATCTAGAGTTTTCGCTGAAGGGCGTGTCAGGGGTGGCCTGACAAAATTTGATGTTTTGCCATGAAACAGGAAGTTGTTGTAACTCGGGCATACAATGTCTGATCTGCTCCAAACTTCACATGTTTGATAATAGTCCTGACCTGAAGACATCTACATGGCAATATTCAGTTACAGTCAAAGCGCCACCTGTTGGCAGCAGGAAGTGTGGCACTTTGAAATGACTTGGCCATAATTCTCCTGTATTCACTCGCTTACATGCATGTCGCCCACTGTTCACTGTTTTCCTGATGCCAACGGGTGGCAGTGAGCCCGAGTGTGAGGGCACTTTCATCGCTGCTTGCAGCTTTAATTGATTTAGTATTTGGTTTGATATCACTGGTATAAAACAGTGGCCCACCTAAAGTTAATTACCACCAAGGTTGCTACCATCATACCCTTGACTGTAGCAATATATACCTATGTGTTTTAGGGTTACAGTATTATGGCAGAATTTGTGTCCATCCACAATTCTCTGACTGAGAGCATCTATATTCAGTTCATTCAAGTGAGAGAATTCCCACACACGGCAAACTGCTGTGCATGAGCCAAACAAGACCTTGTTCGCATTACGCCTACAAACAGCATTTATTTCTCAAACATGTTTTACAATTACGTTTGAATGAACCCAGTGTTGTCCCGTAAACACGGCGCAGCACTGCTCATTGCGTTCATCCCAGAACACTGCAGTTCTTATTTAGCCATTCCCCAGTTTGGTCGACTGACCTGTTGATGTTGTTGCTGTTTTATTTCCCGAGGTATGTGACTTGTCCTCCTGAGTGACTGCAATTTTTGTCATCGCCTAATTGAATGCATCGACCTCTGCATCAACCGAGATGAGGGGGAATTGAATTATGATCTGCTGTCCCTGAAATTGCCCTCATGATTTCTAGTCGTAGGGATCAAGGGCTCCTGGAGGGTTATTGCGCTGGGGGGTTGGGGAGGGGGGTTGGGGGCTTCTGTGAGGAAGTGAAAGGAGATTTTGAATAATGATGATCAAACCTTCATTTGTCTTTCATCATGCACCATTGATGGAGACACTCACATAAGGGGGGGGAAAGATGCCCCTCAGGACACATTTCTTTCTGATGAACAGAGAAAGGAGGTACTGAAGGAATAGTTCACCCAAAATGGAACATTCTGTGTTCATTTACTCGCCCTCATGTCTTTTAAAACCGGATTGACTTCTTTCTTCTGTGGAACACAAAAGGAGAAATTTATAGTATTATGTCCAAGCTGCTATTTCCATACAATGAAAGTGAATGGCTACCACAGCTCTCAAGAGATGTGATGCTTTGAGCGCTGTTGAGTAGATTCGTAAACACCTTTTGATTGGCCATTATGTTCACACGCTCAACATACATGTCTGTGAATGGCTACAATGATCAATGCACGGGAGCGTTGAATTTGAAAGCGGTAGCGTTTGAAAGCAGGCGTCTATCAGTGGACCAGTCCGTTGATAGACGGCTGGTTTCAAACGCTTATGTGTGTATCTGTGTAAGCGCTCTGTGGAAAGTGTCCTTGATGTTGTTTTGATACGTTGATCGTTGTTGCCAATCACAGACATATATGTTGAGCGCGTGAACACAATGGCCAATCAGAGATGTTTACGAATCCGCTCAGCAGAGCTCAAAGCGTCAGATTTTTTTAAATTTCAGTAACGACTTGGTATCGAACTCGGGACTTTTGACTAGAACTACTTGGTTCAATCCACCAATTTTTGATTGAACGGAGGCAGATCTGAATTTGAACTTGCAGTCGATTGAATGAAAGGAGTGGGGTTTATGTAGACGAAATGGAGAAGTCTGTCCTTTTGCCAGAATATCGAGTTATGACCTTTTGATTAAAACATTATGAGGTCAAAACATTAAAAAAAAACATACACTGTAACAATAATAATAATAATAGAGTAAATAAATAAAAAATAATAATTCAATTAATTAACATAAATTCAATTAAACATGAAATTTACGGGGCGGGGAACTGCAGCTGCGGTTGCCAGAACTTTACTGTACAAAATAAGGTAACAATAAATGAAGCTGGATTTTAAAAAGAAGCACTCTAATGGTGTGGACATGGAATTTAATTTAAACATTGTGCAGTAAGTGTGGTACTAATTTAAGCTTCCATACTCCGCTCAAACACTTGGATATATGCCTAATATTAGCACACATTTATCTAGGTTAACTTTAGAGCAGGCATCCATGTAAAGTGGCTAACATTAGATTACTAACATGTTTTATAAGATAAGTCATGTTTTAGGTACCAATGCATATCACTGCAGTTTCCAACAAAAATGAACGCTAGAGGCAGTAAAACGGCAAGCGCTTTTAATCGTTTTCATAGACATTTATGATTACGAGGTCAGATTACGGATTAATAAAGACTCGTTTTCAAGTCTCCTTGCACAATATTATGTTATCCTTCAAAAAGGATGACTTCTTTTACCAGAGTGCACGATTTGTAAACGAATATATTTTGGACTTTGCATTGCTTAACCAGCCCTGGGTAAGAATCCCGTGAAAGGCGAGTCACGGTAAAAGAGCTCAAAGAGAGATCTAAACAAACTAAAACGGCACAATTATGGATGCTTTTTATGTCAAATTTGTTTTTGTCAACACTATCTGGTAGGTTTAGGTATAGTGTTGGTGGTACATTATTTTAAAACGCAATGGAGTGCAAATTTCAAATTAGAACTGCGGTGATTTGTATAAAAACCAACGTCATAAAAACGTACCATATTCATGTTTATCTGTTCCAGTAAAAAAAAATGAACACGCTTTTAGCGCCACTCAGTGGACATTTCACATCGAAACTGCAGTGATATGTACATATTGGTACGTATTTTGCGACTCGCGAAAACTTTCCCACAGGTACGTTTTTCTAATGAAACTGGGTTGGGATTTGCATTTGTCGCTTCCAGTGTAGACAGCTTTCAGCTTTTGCATCCGTTATAGACACAGTGTTTGTGCTGCTTTTGACGGGGAGTATAGAGTTTACAATTTTAGTGTATGCATGCATGAATTGTTCGCAATACGTTCTTTAAGATGCATTTAGAAAATAGGAATTTTCATTTAATGCTCACTTTAATGGTATGTTTGTCTTTTCTTTTTTTTTAAGACAGTTGTTGACAGCCCCAGTCCCCATCCACTTTCATTGTATGGAAAAGAGCAGCTCAGATATTCTGCTAAACTTATCGTAACACTTTAGAATGGGGAACACAAATTCACTATTAACTACAACTTTTGTCTCAATAAACTCCAAATTTACTGCTTATTTATAGTTAGTAATGTAGTTGTTGTAGCATTTAAGTTTAGGTATGGGGTAGGATGTAGAATATGGTCATGCAGAATTAAGCATTAATATGAGCTTTGTACTAATAAACAACCAATATGCAAGCTAATAAGCAACTAGTTAAAATTGAGAATTGTTCCCCATAGTGTTACCAACTTCTCTTTTTGTGTTACTGTACGTACACAACAAACAGGTGTGAAACCTTAGGACGGTTAAAAAACGATGAGAGAATTTTTATTTTTTGGCTGTACTATCCCTTTAAAGGTTTCATGGTGATGTTTAACCCTGCCTTTCCTGGTCTGATAACCTCTCCATCAATCTCGGCCCACTTCCACCAATAGATCTCACTGAGGGCTACTGTAATGAGTTTGCTTGTCTCGCATTACTGCCGTGATTGAGTTATGGAAGGCTAAATGAACTCTATTATGGTGCGTATGCGTTTATTATCAACCGAAACTCCATGGAAATAGCTGTTGAACACTGGGGCCTCATAACCTGGCGGTAAATGAGTTAATCTGTGGTTCTGATGTGATGCTGGTTCATTACCCCCTGTTTCTAATTACAAATACTAAAGACAAAACCTCCGCACCCTTTGTTCTTTTCATTTTTCTTTCCCTCTCTTTCAACTTTACTATTGTGTGTCCGTCCTCTTTCTCTCCCTCTCTCTCTCTCTTGCTTGCTTTTATTAAGCAAGGGATCTTAGAGGTTATACAAGGGTGGTTGTTAGTGCATGCAATGTCTAGAACACTTTGACTAGAAAATAGCTCTGTTATTTTACATGTACCTTTGGGGTTTAAAGAAGGAATAACAGGGGATGGAGGCTTATTATTTTGAGGATTTGTTATTCATAAAATGCTGTTTTAAGTAGCCCATTTAAAAGCAACGGTCTCTAGACCTGCAGTCCCTGTTGAATTATCTGCATTATTAAGCTGCAATACTTGACGAGCCCTTATGGTTTTAAATCATTCTGAAGAGCAGGTATGCTGCATACCCAGGCTGAATTTACTCACAGCTCTTGCCGCTCCGAGAGAGGAGCAGAAAGAGAGATAGAGAGAGAGAGAGAGAAAGAGATCAAAGAGACATGTGAACACTTAGATAAGTGGAACAAAGTGTGATTCAGAAGCCTGAGTAATAAAAGCAGAATAAATCTCTCTCCGTTTATTTCAGTATTGATTCATGCCTTTGTGCCATTTCTATCAGTCCCCATGCAACATTCTATATCAAATCAAATTTCTGATTGGTTCATTCAGCCTGGAGAACAGCCCTTTGAAACAACTGTTTCTCCTCAACAGAACAAATAATGAATTAGGACTGCTCCAACCTGTTCTCAAAAGTTCACACAAGTTAAAACTTCTCTCTTTACGAACTTTATACTACTACATTGATAACCATTTTCATTCACAGCTCAGAAATGAAAAGAAGTCAAATGTTAATGAAAATGAATAATTATTTAAACACCTAATCACCAGGCTCTTCATGCCAATTGTTTTGACCTGTTCATTTCATTTTAATAGCACAATCATCAACTTATTGCTTGAATTTAAATACCATGCTTTCAGAATGTCTTTAAAATGCTTGAGAGGTTTTACCTAACTATTGGAGATTGGATTGTGAAATTCAAATGAATGGCTCACTTTTTTCCATTAATCTCAAAGGCTATGTTTCTATCCAACGTTGTGAATTTAACTTATGCGCAAAATTAGTATATCGCATTAAACATTTGCGAATAATGCACCATTCAGTGTGTCGTCAAAATCATCACTTCCTGATAAACTTGTGCTAAATATCTAAGAAAAATGGAAGTTGCTGCAGTAGGATAAGCCATTTTATACATTTAAATACCTTAAGTTTACATTTCTCTATATTCACCCTACATAAAGAGGAATGGTAACTTTTTGGTTAAAGTTTTGGCCTGTCAAGATTCTCACATTTAAAATATCCAGATCTTAATATCACTATATAATAACAAAAATAGAGTTATGTGCTTGTAATAAAAAGGTTCAAGGCACATAACCCAAAACCTTATTGTTTTTTTTTTGTCATTTTCCCCCAGAAGACAAAATAAAAACAGACTTTGAAAAGGTTTGATTTAACGTCAAAGTGAAATGATGCATTTTGCTTTCATAAGCTGACACATTTCAGAGGGAAACATGATATTGAATGAGAGAAGAAAATAAAATGTAGGAAAAGTGAAAAGTATAGTATTGTATAACACCCCAATTAACTCAAATCAAAAATATTGTTTATTATAACTTTATCAGCCTGACTAGGGATGAGGTTTTGTGAGCAAAATAAATCAGCTCAAGAAATAGCTATTAAAATTATTTTTAATAATGTGGCTGTTTAGAATATAAAATCGGTCTAGGTGTTTGGACGGAAGAGAAAGAGAGGTTTGTGATGTCACTCGAAAATTGATGTCATTTCAGAAGCAGACAAAAATTATTACATATTACAAAAAGAAACCTATTTTAAAGGGGTCCTATTATGATTTTCTTTTCTTTTTTTATTTCCAACCTTCTTTAGTGTGTAATGTTGCAGTTTGAGCATGAAAAAGGTCTGCACAAAACACAAAGCCACTCCAAAGAGAGTTATTCTCTACTATAATATCAGTAAGCACTGTTTCTGAACTCCCTGAAACTCCATTGTAGTCTTGAGTCTACTTTTGGGAATGTACATGCCACAATATCCCTAATTTAAATAACTCCTGCCTAAGGCATATGCAAAAAAGTGGCGAGCAGGACTTGTTGACTTACATTTGTAAGTCATACGTCGTAAAGGATGTCTTATTTCAGAACAGTCACTATAAACCTTATGCGCCAAAGAAACATGCGTGCCGCCATCTTTAGAATTTTGTCTTTAAACTTCCGTTTTTGCGGAAAGCCCTGTATATTTCTATTGCATCGCTGTCAAAGAATAATTAGCTGGTGAAGTGGATTTACTTAGTGTAGAGTTAACAAAAGTTATCATGAACATTGTAATGTTTAAAGCAGATGTCTTAACAAATGTCAGTAGACCGGGAAGATTATAAAACAAGCAGTTAATTCAAAAATACGTAAGATCTCTGTGGAAATACAAACCAGAAGTCAAAAGACAAAAAGCGCAGCGCTGAAAAGGGGCGGGGCTACATAAGGTCTATAATATTGACCATTATTCCTAGTGATGTGTAAATTGTTGTAATTCCTTAATGACTTTTGAATGTAGTGGTCTGAAATGAAGCAGCCTCAATGACGCAGCCTTGAGACTGTGAAGAGAGGTGCTGCGATAATGTAAAATATGTGATTTTTTTATTTTATTTTTTTTTATCAAGCATGAAAACCTATTCTAGTAGACCCCATAAACAAAATCAAGACTTTTACAAAGAGCATAATAGATCCCCATTAAAATGATTTTTAAAGACCATCAACGTCCATTATGGAAGTAAAAAGGGCCCATTTTGATTTCATATTGACCTCTAAAATCTTGTTCACTATGAATTTTCTCTCGGTGTAAATAGACCTTAGTTTATAATTTCTCTTTGATGTTTCTTCCATTTAGGATTAGGGTTACAGCCGTGCACATGGAATCATTCACTATTTAAATATTCTGCTGTGAAGCCTGCTTTCTTTGTTCACCACAAGTCTGTGCGCATACTGATTTGTGCTTCCATTAATGTTGTATGCTGACCATTGTTTAGCTTTACTGATTATACTCTGTGCATGTGTGTGTGTGTGTAGGTGTGCATGTTTTTGTTACATATCAGGACACAAATTTGTATAATGACATAGGTATAACATAGGTATTACAAGGAGAGGGTGACTTATGAGGACATTACCCATGTCCCCATTTTTCAAAAGGCTTATAAATCAAACAGAATGAGTTTTTGTGAGAAAGTAAAAGTGTGCACAGTTTCCTGTGATGGTTAGGTTTAGGGGTAGGGGTAGTGTAGGTATAATTTGTACAGTATAAAAACCATTACGCCTATGGAATGTCCCCACAATTCACAATGTGAATGTGTGTGTGTGCGTGAGTGCGTGCGTGCATGCATGAGTGTGTGTGTGTGTGCACGTATAGGGAATGGCTGCCCAGTTGATTCAGTGGTTTGGATCAACACAACCATATGTTGAGGTTAATGATTAATGTTTAATAAGCCAGAGAAGATACACAGTTTTCTGAAGAAAAAAAAAAAAATGATGCATCACTGTTTTTATGTAACCTTCTAGATCTTTTATTAAAGATTTAGTGGTGGCCATTGAATGCAATGCTTTTTAAATGCTCTCAGGATTAGGCTAATGATGCATGAATTCATATTTTCTGCAGAAGATCCATATCGCCAGGCAGAAGCATATAACACATTATGTATTCCAGCCACTGGGGACAAAGTGATGGAACAATGCCACATATGAGAAATACCCAACATGATCTCATTAGTATTCCTAGGAATTTGTATATAATACTATACCACATATTTCATAAGATTGGATAGACACTGAAACCATTGCAAATCATTTGAGGTTTATAACATATTGATGGGTTATTTTTATTGTATTTATAATAAATTTGTTTAATTGTGTTTAACTTTTCACATTTATTTAATGCTTTAATGTGTTTTAAAGTTTCTAAACAGGTTTTTTAGATACTGTCAATATGTTGATAGTGTACATGTCAGTGTCTATTCAAACTTATGAAATATGTGGTATAGTATGTAAATAATGAAATCACAAGGCTCAAAATGTTCAGCAAGTCATGCTTGGAACACCGCTTGTGCAATCAGATTAGAGAACCTGAACTATCTTTTGAATAATGTTAATCAATGTTCACGACCACCATTTTAACCTGTAGTTTCTTTAAGGGGGAGAAAAAAAAAGTTTCTCCTATGAAATCAATCTTTCTTGGACAGATGTGCTTCAGGGATTTAAGTGCACATTAAAGTCTGCTTCATGTCAAGATTTTTCACCTTTGATCAATGCTTTAATGTGTGTATATGTGTGTGTGCTCTAACAGCCATAATGCAGGTTCAGACTTCAGAACTTTCATTTTTCTCGCTGTCCTGTCTTGTGAAATGCAGAGCCAGAGAGATTGACAGATAGAGTGAGCGTCTTAGAAAAAAAAGAGGGAAGAAAAAATATGGTTTGCTTTTACCCTTCTACTCTAGTGAGTCCACTAAGAACAGGCCTGCATTCCTCAGGGGCTTTTATTCACCAATGAAAATGGATATCAGTTTTTCCTGCAGCGGGAACAGCGATCCTATCCAGAGCTTCTCTTATCCTAGATAAAAGAGAGAGGAAAAGAGATCTTGAGCTTAGTCAGTAGGAGGTATTGTGCTGCATTTCCACGGCCTGTGATCAAACAGGTGTCAACAGCAGTGAAGCTGCAGAATTTCTCTTGTGATTATGTAATTTATGTCAACAGAATTTCTTGAGCTGTGGCACTTTTCAAGCCCCAGTTAAATCTTAAATCTGAAGGCCTAAAGTCTAATCCACTTGGTGTTGTGCAATTTGTTACACTTTTAAAGGAGTTTGTGAACATTTAAATATAAGTGGAAACAGACATTTTCAGTGTGAGTCTTTCATGTACTGCAGTTGGTCTTAGCATATACTATTAGGTGAAAGTTACATAGCAAATTAAACATAATAATCTGCTGATTCAGATCAGTTCATTCATTTAACATCCATCAAAATGATCGCAAACCAAATTATAATTCTTCATGGTTAATTTATACTTCTGTAACAACACCAAACAAGCAAGTTACTGTTTGTAGATTTATCTGGTCAAATAACACACTGATCAAAGGACAGTGGTGTTAGATCATGCCAAAATGATCTAACGAAAACCAAACACAACATTACCATACCTACTGCGAAAAACACACTATACCTACTGCGAAGCATGGTGGTGGCAGCATTATGTTGTGGGGGTGTTTCTCTTCCATGGGGACTGGGTGATTGGTCAGCATTGAAGGGAAACTAGATGCTGCCAAGTACATCCTAATTCTTGCTAGACAGCTGAAGATGGGCAGGTCATTCACATTCCAACACGACAATGATCCTAAACATACCCCCAAAAGAATAACATAATGGCTTAAGGATTGGAAGGTGAATTTCCTTTACTGGCCAAGTCAGAGCCCTGACTTAAATCCGATAGGAATGGGTGGATGGACTTGAAGAGAGCAGTTCATTGGCGCTCTGCACAGAATTTGACTGAACTTGAGCAATTCTGCAAGGAAGAATGGGCAAATATTCCCAATATATCCCAATATGAACACGATGAAACGATTATTCTGATACACAAAAGACAATGATTTAGACCGAAAATTCAAAGAAGAATGGACAAAAAAGTAACTATGTCTTTATTCTTTTTGTGTTATATGTGTCTTTTATCATGAGACCGTAGTGCTCATAAACATAATGAAAATATTATTAGCCCTTTTAAATATTCTTGTGCATTTCTCCCTCGTGCTTGGGAGTTTGTTGTCATTTTTCTCCGTGCTCATATATTAGTATTCACAATGAGTGTGTTGTAGGTCTGTGTTTCATTGGTTGTTCTCCCCCCTCTATACTTTTATTCAGCAAAGATGCATTAAAAGATTAAATTGGTCAAAAGTGATGGTAAAGACATTTATAATGTTACGAAAATTTAATTTTCCAAATAAATGATGACTTTCTAGTCATCATGAAAAACTGGAGTAATGGCTTCTGAAAATTCAGCTTTGCCATCACTGGAATAGCATTTATTTCCATCGAGAGGTACATCATTTTTTGGTAAAGATCTTGTATTGAGTATAGTAAAGTCTACTCCAGCACATCCCAAAGACTTTCAATGAAATTAATCTCAGATTCAGAGGTGCCAATTCATGTGTGAAAATGATTCTTCATGATCTCTGAACCATTCTTTCACAATTTTAACCCCAGTGAATCTTGACATTGTCATCCTGGAATATGGCCATGATGTGTCTTCTTATACATGGTTGTTTAAGAAATGAAAAGCTACACACTCCATCTTTAAGGACTAAAAGAACCGTTGCCAAACATATAACATGCTAGAAACATAATAATCTGTAATAATGATCCATTCATAGATTCTTAAGTATTTAACTATTAAAATCCAAACAGCGACTTTTTTTTTTTGTATATAGTGTATATTACAGTGTATATTAATATGTTTTAAAATTGTAATAATAATTTACAATATTACTGTTTTTACTGTATTTTAATAAAATAAATGCAGTCTTAGTGAGCAAAAGTGACTTTTCAAAAACACTAAAAATCTTACTGACCACAAACTTTTGTTTTAGCTAGATTTTTCCATATATTCCCCATGTTTATGCATGGGTAATTTCGGTTGCATGTGCCCAGTGTTGAGATTGTGAGAAGGTCTTGGATTAGCTCGTATAGGATTAGTCCATCTGAGGAGGTTTTTGTCATGAGAACAAATATGAGAAAAGGTGTTGACTGCATGCATGTTTGCTTAAAAGCACTGATTTTTTAATTTATTTTTTTCATAGGAAGCAGAGGATGTTAAAATCAACCTAATCATGTTTTTGTTGCTCATTTTATTACACACACAGTTCTGAGCATTCAACACAATCCTTCATAATCCTTCGTAAACATTCAGAATCACAGTCGATGCCATCCAGGCAGTGTCATTCTTACACAATGCTGTTGTCAGAAGGATAAGGTACAGATTCAGAATTTTTAAACAAGATGCCATTTAATGGAATGAATAATGTATAGAAGCACATACATCTGTTTTGGTGGAGAGCTGCTCTTCTGTGTTGAATCTCCTTTCATGTCCCCAAAAGGTTAGTTCTTTTGTCAAAGCAAATCCCCATTATTTGTGTATCGACTGGCTTGCGGTTTAACAGGTGTATACAAGTCTCTGTATCACTATCCAACATCAGCTGAGGCAGTGAAACATGCTGAGTCCAGATAATCTGATCACTTTGACGCTCCAAAAGCACATCCTATATATAAAACATCCTATGTGTGTAGAATAGGAGGGGAAGCGGGATGTATTTGCTCTCTCTTTTCCTCTGTAATGCTCTGGGCCATTCTGTTCTCATGTAGTTTGGTTCCTATTATATTAACGAGCCATCTGTGAGTATCTATAATGAATCGGTGCAGACTTTGCACCGTTGTAAAAATAATGGTTCTTTGGTTCAGCCAATAGCATTCTGTATATATATATAGTCATCAAGAATGTTTTTAATCTCCAATATATATATTGGAGATTAAAAACATTCTTGATGCTATGTTATAGGTACTTTATATCAGTATATTGGTCTGTAAAAAAACAGCTGTGTCATTCTGAGGAAACGGTGCAATTTATGTGTCCTCATGACTTACTACTGATATAATTAACTGAAAAGAAGTGGCTTATGCTCACCAATGCTGTATTTGTTTGGTTAAAAATACAGTAAAAACAGTAATATTGTGATATTCCTCTTTTAATATATTTTATTTTGTAGTTTATTCCTGTGATGGCAAAGCTGAATTTGCATCAGCCATTACTCCATTCTTCAGAGTCACATGATCCTTCAGAAATCATTCTAATGTGCTGATTTGGTATTTTAAGAAATATCTCATATTAGCAATGTAGGAAATGGCTGTACTGCCTTTTTTTATCTTTTATGTTTAAATGTAAAAAAAATAAATTAATTTGCATGTCCCTATTCATCAACATTATATATTGTTTACTGAAAACTTACTTTAATGGTGTTGAAATAATGTAATGCTTTAGGCTCAGGATTAGGGTTGACAGCTAGAAATAGCTTTTTGTGCTTTGCAAAGCTATAGGATTTGAGAATTAGTCATTGAACCCATAATCCATATTTGTTGACCATTATTCTGAATTATTGGGGGCAATGCACCCCATATGGTCATTACAGCTTTATTACTTTGGGTCTGAGGTGGGAACATTTCTTGAACGCAGTAACCTTTTCAAATGAAATTCCTTACAATCAGGAACAAACGGCACCATTTTCCGAGAATGACCATTTTTTCTACATAGATATATTCTTCTGTGGCATTAGTATAAACAACTTAAAGGTGGTTTGTAATTTACGAGCCACTAGCTTGCAGCTCACAGCTATGGAAATAACTTTTGATGATGACATTATGACACTTTTTTATTGTTTCCAAGAAACTGATATCAGTTATTTTTGAATGATATAGTCATATACATGATGAGGTGAGAAATTACCGATAATGCCTCATTTTGATAAAAAATAAAAAAGATGTACAGCCATAATGCCAAATTTCCTCAAGCAATATGTGACCACCTGAAGAGTTATTTCATAGCTTGAGACTGAAAACACAAAGCTGACTGCTGCCTGTTGTGAGCACTGATGTGTAGAGGCTATTATTTGAACCCTCTATTATTGAACTGCCATAAACATGCTAGTGCTTAAGAGCAGTCACAGCTCTAATTAATCACTATGTGGTCACGTGACTTGGCATGTCCTGGCATGGGTATTATTCACATCCATATAGGACCTTGAGAGTAAAATTACTCTATTCTTAAAAGGTCACGTAACGCACAATGAGGCAACAGCAAGTGCATTTATAATATAGGCTGATTAATCAAGAGTGCTATACATTGTAAAGCCTGATAAATTGAATTTGCTTGTTTCCCTAAATTAAGTAATGGTGTATCTCAAAATTTGTCATCAATTTCAAAATTATCAAAAATACATTTGCAAATAATAATAATTGATTTAAATTTCAGTTGAATTGGCTAAAATCTATTTCTATCATGACAACTCTCTAAAGATTTTTAGCCTGGTAATTGATATGCTGCTGCTGAATTGCTGCGCTGTATGTAAATATATATATATATTATAAAGCAGATCTATACAGGTGGAGCTGGGGTAGGTGGAGGGTTTCAGAGGAAATCTGAAAGCGCGCTGCAAACTACTATAGTGAACACTAACCAGCCATTTAAATGTTGTGCAGCAAGCTCGTTGGCTGCAGATGCGACTCGAACCAGTCAGCTTGTGTCAAGTAGTTAACGCTGAGAGTATCATCAGTTTGCGTTAAGGTCCATCAGTCTGTGCCATCTAGAGTTTCATGACAGAACTTGGCATTTATATATTGAATTTATATATCTGTCATGAAAAGGTTATTTAAAAGTGTTCAAAAGTTTAAAGTTCAAAAACAAAGTAATATTTTAAAATATTATTACATTTTAAAGCTACAGTCCGTAACTTTTTTTGGTTAAAAATTATCCAAAATCAATTTTTGAGCAAGTACATAACCAGCCAGTGTTCAAAACTATCTAATTATCTTGTCTCGATTCACAACGGTAAGCTTGTAATAATGTTTTATAGTAAGAGCGACATGGTGGATTTCCGCGGGAAATTCGAGCATGCAGCAGTTCCTCTGTGTGTCATTACGTCACGTCCGTAAACAGAAAGAAAGGAGTCCAGGCTAGTCGGTTTTATCACGTGAGGATGCTGCTGGAAGCGGGTCATTTATAGCCTTTTCTCATAGCAGCTGAAATAATTAAAGTTATCATTTTGATGGCAGACTGTAATCCAGAAAGATCCAAATGACAATCATCAGTGACAACTGGAGATTCAGCCGTAGTCAAAAGCAAAAGACTTTGGACTGTTGAGTGGCTACAGAAATTGAAATCTACAGGTAACGCTAATACACACTAAATACACATAGTCATGCAATGCTGATGTTGTTAACATTAACAATTTGAGAACAATATAACAGTAAGAATAATTTGCACGGTTTGGCATGATCCGATCTAAGCGATCGTTAGATTTAATCATCATTAGCAGCACGATTTATTGTAGGCCTAACGTTTTTTCCCTCAGTTGGTCAGAACAAAAGTGGCAGACATGTTACTTGTTCAGATGATATTTTCCAGTGAAAATTCTTATATTGGTCATACTTTCAAGACATAGAATCTGTGATTCTGAAGTACAGTATCCACAGGTGCGGTGACTGACAGCAAGCATTAGATTCATCCGCGCTGAAGAGCTGTGCCGAGGCACAACGCACGTACAGATAACTATTCCGCATATGCAATTGCAGGTTTCAAACAGAGATGGTGACAAAGAGGAAAAATCGTGGACTGCAGCTTTACATAACCTTTTTAATTATCTTAATACATATTTAGAGTAATAGTATAAGTTATATTTAAAACAAGCTGAATTTTCAGCAGCCATTTCTCCGGTCACCGTGATTTTGGCAAGTAAGACATGTTCCTGGATCAACATATTTTGTTGATCCTGGAATAACATTTCTATCTAAAAATGTAGTCCTAACCTTTTCCCAACCCCTAAACCTAACCCTACCCATAACTTATCCCTGAAATCAGAGGGAAATGATAGTTGAATAACACTGTTGTGGAAGCACCTAACCCAGGTTGTAAGCCTAAACTTGACATAAATGGTAAACTTGTCCCTCAAATCTGATTGGTTGATTGAAATGTTGTTCCAGGATCAACAAAGATGTTGATCCAGAAACAAGTTGTACTTGGTGAAATCACGTTCACCCATTTCTCCAGTCTTCGGTCACATGACTATAAAGAAATCATTCTAACATGCTGATTTGTCCTCAAGAAACATTTCTTATCAATGTAGAGCAAGCAGTTGTGCTGCTTCCTATTTTTCTGAAAACCGTGATGCATGTTTTTGTTGTTGTTGTTGTTTTTTTTAAGAACAGCATTTATTTGAAATAGATTTGAAAATGATGTCTTTACTTACCCCGAACTTTTGAATGGTAGTGTACATACGTTTTTTGACCAAGCATACAAAATTAATTTGTGTAAGTGCATGTGTTTATAGGTATTCCACACAGCATCATTTTTGTATTTAATCATATATTAGAAAAAAAACTGATTTTTTTAAGCAAAATATATACAGTATACAGTAAAATACAGTTATTTTATTATTTCAGTTATCTTTCCAAAACGTGACATATCAAGTACAGTTTAATTAGCCCAACTTGATTATAAATGCTTGATTGTCATTAATTTAAAAAAACAGTAATTTTATTAACTGTATTAAATATGACTTACAGAGAAAGAGAGAGTTTATGCCTTTAGCAGTGGATGAGTTGACCTTCAGTATTTATTACTCTAAATATATCCACCAATGATGAAAAAAGAAGAACAGACAATGGGGGGAAGGAGCAAAACAAGGTAAGATACCAAACTGTGGACCTTGTTTGAAGAACAAGACAGAGAGAAAATTAGTGTAGTTACATCCTGTTGTGCTCAAACACAACCATGGCGTCCTATAGTCCAACACAACACAAAGGCAAACGGACGCAAGCACACACAAACACAGTCCGCGGGATGCCTGCTGAGCGACAGTGCTGGATTTAGACTGATTACAGGTCTATTAAAGCAAAAAGAGGAGACTGAAATTACAGCCCATCTCCAGCTGAGCTTTAGACATGCTGTCTTGTCTTTTCTTTTCTTTGTATTGTTTCCTGTACATTCTCTCGTCAAATCCATGTGTGATCCATCGCTTGTCCTTCATTCCCAATCTTCTTTCTTTTCACTCTCTGTCACTTTTACTGTGTGTGGCCATTTGCTTCAGAAAGCCCCTAGACTTGTATTATTTCCAATCCAAATTATGCTATTTACCTCTCGTTGTGATGATACTCTGGAAACTGCAACTCATTACGTGGACTCACGGGGTGCTGTGCTGCCTCTGAATTCAGCCATAGTTTCACACTCCCCCCCCCAAGCATCTACTCATTCCAAACTTTTCTTTAGAGTGAAACAGGCAAAAGAAAGTCCAAATGGTTGAGCTACTGAGTCTAGGCAAATGAGTTCTGCAAATGAGTCCAAATCTACTTTGGAGCTATGTTCTAAAGTATACATATTTAATAACCAAATGGCTCTGGTCGTTTGTAAAAGTATTCTCGTGCTGTTGGAAGGGTCGGTCATATTTGGGGTTGGGAGACGTCCAGTCTGAAACTCACCCTGTTTCCAGACATTACATTATAAAATGTATCACATCATGATGTGGTTTTTACTCAACCTTATGTTACTCCAAACCTGTAAGACTTTTCTTTATTCTGTAGGGGAAAAAAAACAAAAAACTTGAGTGTGAGTTTGTAATCATAGGCATTGATACAGAAAAGTTATTTACAGCATCTAAAATAAGAAATGTAGGCCTATGTACTGTATGAACAACTTTAGACATGTACAGAACTCCTTTGTCGGTTCATAGAACAATAAATACATGGATTTAATATGTTAACTTTATTGTGTTTAATCAATAGGATTACTTAAATATGTTCACAGCCATCACATTTCTTTAATGTTTACCTAATTTGACATTATAACCTTGTCTTTCTGTTCTCTTTTAGTTCTCTTGAAATCACTTTACCCAATAATTTTTTTAAAGCTTCTACGCCCAGAGGACCATTGGTTAGATTTATACTAACAAATGAGTTAAAATGGTCATAAACGACACGAGGACAAAAGCAATATTGCATCTAATCTGAAGTGTTCAGGCGCTACTGCTGTTTTAACCAATCTGCTACTTATTTCAGGTTATTATATATGTGACAGCCTATTCGTTTGGAGTCTAGTGTCTCCCTTGAGGTTCTTGCACAGCAGAGAGGCGGATTGGCCTGCGGCTTATCGAAATGTGATGATGCTCAGTACGTTCACTTCATGATTTAAAACTGTGGTCAATTGGCCACTTATCTTCCACCACCTGTCTTCATTGTTGCTCTTCTAGAAGTGTGAAATAATCGTTGTTTGAAAAGATCCTCTCTGGGAGTTGCTGATTCTGCTGTCTGTCGCCAATCAGATTTCCGTCTCTTTTGCCTGTTGGCAAGTTGATTTCATATAGTTGATTTCTGAGGCCTGTTTAGCGTTAGCTTTGGCTAACAGCCCTATATCTACTAGCTCACCTCGGAGAGCTCCTGAAGGGCTTGGGGGCTAAAAATTCTGGGCATCGTAATTTTATTTTTCTATTTATGATTCCGCAAATGCGCCTCTTGAGAACAAGATGTATGGATAAGCAACTACAACGCTACACTAATGCCTAGGAATTATTTTTGGGCCGGCTTTTCTGCAAGCATAGCAATAGCTTGTTCATTAACGTCTTTTGGAATAAGCATTTTTTTTTCCGTTCCCTTCTGCTGCGCCTCTGTGTGTGTGCAGATATCTCACAGAGTATGAGATGGATTATGGTGAGGAACTTTACATTACTATGCATCCTGCGTCAGGCTCTTGTCCACATTTTGGTAAGATGGCATTTAAAAACACAGACGAAGACACAAATGTGCATCCAGCACCAGAGATTGATGGATTGGCATTGGATGAGAAGTTCAGTTTGTGGAAATATAATTAGCATCTGTTTGTTTTCAGCAAAAACTGAAACGACCAACCCATTCAAAGGCTCTGAGGTAAATGAACAGCCAAAGGCACTCAGACATAGAGAATGAAATGTTTCCTCATGAGGTAATGAGCTGATTGTAGATATCGTTTGGAGCTTACGATTTGTGTCCGAGGAGCTGACAAAATAGCACAATGTGGCATAATGGTTAAACACATCCATCTAATGCATGTGTACCTACAAAGACAATTAGTAAATAGTGCAGACGGAATGTGCAAATGTGTCCCGGATAAACAGCCCTATTTCTCCCTCAGATAGATGACTTTGAAATTTTTAATTATTTTGTTAGAAAAGATTGGGTCATACATTTAGTTTAGGGTCCAAATCTCACTAAACTAACTATTAACTATGATAAACTCAGAATTACTGCTTATTTTATAGTTCGTAAGGTAGGTGTTAAGTTGAGGTATAGGATTAGTAGTTAATAGTTAGTTAATAGTGAGAATTGAAACTTAAACTGTTAAAAGTGTTACCAAATATTGACAAATGGGATTTAATAGGCCTATTAAATCATATAATTATTAACCATTAATTAATTTTTATTTCATTTCTAAACTAGTAAAGTTTGCTAGTTAAGTAAAAGTGAACACTTTTCAGAGTAGAACAACATACATTTTTTAAATGAAAGTTTCCTTTGCAGAGTGACGTTTTCCATTGCCTGACGTTTCTTTTTCTTTCTTTCTTTCTCTCTTTCTTTCTTTCTTTCTTTCTTTCTTTCTTTCTTTCTTTCTTTCTTTCTTTCTTTCTTTCTTTCTTTGTACATGTATTTGTTCGTTTATTTGTTCAACAACATGTATTTAAATTTTCATTTGCAGCATTTTTTAT
>RJVU01075617.1:2598227-2630651 GCA_003731715.1 Anabarilius grahami | reverse complement strand
ATATATATATATATATATATATATACAGTATATATATACCTATATCAATTTTTCAAATGAAAGACTGTTTTACAGAGTGAATTTTCCTTGAGGATTGATTGATTGATTGATTGATTGATTGATTGATTGATTTGTTTGTTAAAAAAATTACATTTTATTTATGCTATATTTCATTTGTAGTATTTTTATAGAAGAGTTCGACATAATATAGATACATGTGTCTCTTATTATTGTGTATTCCGCCATGTAGACAAAATAGGACCGAGATAAACAAAACTGTAATCATTCATCATAAATGTACACATACGTCTCTGACTCTTTCATCCATTTCTAGTCTACACACAAAGATACGACTGTGGAATTGCTATAGATTGTGGAGGGTTGACTAAATGATTTTATTAGTAACCAAAGTCATGCATGAGAGTGAGAGAGTAGTATATCTACTGCTTTCCCCTTGTGCTGCTACACAGATTCCTATCAGAGAGCAGCAAGTCTTTCTGGAATATTCCACTCTTTTACTTCCTATTTCTCTCTGGCGCTCTAACATCCTCTTTTCTCTGTCTCCCTGCTCAGATGGACACAGCAGTCTTATGTCTGTTATCAGCGCTGACAGATAGAGTCTGGGTAACAGCATCCTTCAATCTTTTATCTCTCTCACCTTCACACCAGTTCAGTCAGAGACCGTGAAAAAGCCCTTATACACACACAGAGCTGGGAGTAACGCTGTAATCTGTGCACTTTCTCAGTAACATAGTAGCGTAACAAAGTGGTAAAGAGCTTTCCACTGGTTTGAACTCAACAAGGATATATCGAATATAATCTAGAAAGCATTATGCTACCAAGGTCATGAGTTTGAATACACAAAACTGACAAAATGTGTACCATAAGTTGCAGATAAAAGCATCTGTCAAATGCATAAAGGTTTTTGTTTGTTTGTTTGTTTCTGACAATATTTGAAAATATTTAACAAATGAAAAGTATTTAAACGAGCTTGTGACTAAACCTTGTAACTTATCCTCAAACTGTTGGTAAAACCTCATAACTCCACCCGCCTCAATCTTGAATGAAGTTTTGCACACATTTAGGACCATCTCTGCTTGTTTTCAATGCAAGGGTCAATAAAGAACTGGTTGTTTGAATAAGTACAGCATTTTCTTTATTTAACAAACACCATAGGGTCATTAAGTGTGAAATCAACCAAGAAAGACAAGCATAAATAGTCATGAAAGCCAAAATATTAAACGTCACAGATGTGTATTTACTGAGTAATCCACTATTTTGTAGAGAAGGGTCAAAATGAAAATTTTCATCTGAGATCTGGAGCCAATTTCAGGGGTGTAAAAATGATTTTAGAAAGATGGCAGTATCATTATTTTATTTTCAATCCCAGAGATATGGAGATCTTAATGCAGCTCCATGAGTAAATTGGTAAATTGTACACATATGTGTTCAAAGACCAAATGTGGGTCACTTTGCATACAGCTGATACTTTGTTTCTTCTAAAAAGGAATATCTGAAAAACAAATAATGTTGAAACTAGAAATGTATCTCATGTATTTCTATCAACTCAATTGCATAGAACATACCTGTCTGAGTGCCATAAATATTATTTTTTCAAAGTTTGCATGCTTTCAACTCTATAAGTATTCAAGATATCTTAATATCCTTCTAGATTCTCATTCTTAATAAACTTTCCTTTTGAAATCTTCATTTTCAAGGCCCTATATTCAGTCCCATAGATATGAAGATCTCAAAGCAGCTCCATGTTCAAATTGAATTTTACCCATTTTTCGTGATTGAAAACCAAATGTGGTTCACTTTGCACACAGCTGATACTTATTGCATTTAAAGAGGAATGTCTGAAGAATAAATACATTTTAGAAATGTGTCTTGTTTCCCTCTATCAAAATAATTGAATCGTTAAAATGAAGATACCAAAAGGAAAGTTTGTTAAGAACCAGAATCTAAAAGGATATTGAGGTATTTTTAATACTTCTTGAATTACAGTCATGCAAACTTGAGGCAAAAAAAACACAAGTAGTGCTTTTTGCCTTTTTTGAACTGTCATTGTTGGCATAAAATGAAACAAAGATTGCTAAAGTCAACAGATTTTACTGATAGACCCACCAATCTTGGTGTAAAAATAAAATAACAATGCTGCCATATTTCTAAAGTCGTTTTTACACCCCTGTAAAATTGCTCCAAATCTCAGGTGATCTACAAAATAGTGGATTACTCAGTATATCTGTGGCATTTAATATTTTGGCTTCCATCACTATTTATGTATGTCTTTCTTCAGAAAAAATATTAACAAAATAAAAATTTGAGCCGGGGGCCTCTGGTTGATTTGACACAGATCTAAAGCATTCTAAAGCATTTACTAATCTTAGTTTGTGTTCATTTCAACATGGACTAATACATAATTAAAACTAAAATTGTATATGGCAATATTATTAAACAGTTAACATAAACTAAGAATGAACAGTTGTATTTTTATTAACTAACGTTAACAAAGATTAATAAATACCATAACAAATTAATTATTCATTGTTAGTTTTAATTAATGCATGTGTTACCCATTTTACATATGAAAAAGCTAAACGTACATACGGCAGGTCTACTTTACAGTGAATCCTCATATCTTTAGTGCTTATTCTTTATGATGTTCTTGTAGTTCACTCTGCAGTAAAAGTTCACTCACAGAAAAAGAATCACCACCTTCGCATCATTATCCAGCAGTGTCTGTGGCTATGGGTTAGTTCTTAATGCATTCAGTGAGCGTGTGTGGACTTTCAAGAAGACAAGTTACCCAAAAAGTTGTATCCATCAGCAATGTTGGCCACAAGCAACGTACATTATGTAATCAGGTCACTTTTTTAAAGTAACTTTTTGTGCTACTTATTTCAAACATGTCATATGGAAATATGGAAATATGCGTTACATTTATGCATTTGGCAGATGCTTTTATCCAAAGTGACTTAAAATGCATTTACATAAGTATACAAAATGTACACCATTTTTTCAGTATATGTATTCCCAGGCCAATCTATACTACATGCAAATGAGCATACAGATGTATACCATAGGCAGTTTTTGTCAATATGATTACAAGATCTACGTATACATATGTAGAAGGCTGAGAATTTTTTTTTTTAAATATTTGTTTTAATCATATATCAGCATATTATATCACATATGCAGCAGTGCAAACACATGAAAACAATCACCATTAAAACACCTAAACTTCATGAAAAAAATAAACAAAAAGCTTTTCTAAGGGACTTTTCTATAATTATTCCCCACTCAGAGATAAATATTCCTTCCCTGAAGTTATCCCCATGTAGCCCATTCTTTGTCATATTAATTGATTTAGCAGTGGTTCACATTGCCAAGCAACACAAGTTCTGATCAAGCAAGAGAAGATTAAAAACAAACACAGCACTGTGATGAATAATTGAAATTGCAACATAGTCTTTAATTAACATTCTTTATTTCGGCGCCAAGATGTATTGTGGCCAATTTATCTGAAAATTTGATAAACATATCCATCAAATAAAAAGAGTGGTTGCATTTTAATATGGGCGTCTGTGGTTCAATGAGCCAGTCCGTGATGTTTCTTGGGTTTAATTAGACTTCATTCACACGCGGGTACTAATCAACTCGCAGTTGGAGTCTTCCCTTGTATCACCATGGAGCCAGAGAGCATTCACACCCCAGAGCCCTTAAAACACAGCCACAGTAAGGCGTGTAAAAAAAATTAGTTCCTACAAATTTGCCGTTCACAATCCTTCCAGCCAGAAGAATTACTTGGAACCCATTCAGTTAAAAACTCATGGTAATTGTGCATCTTGGCTGCTTCTTTGGTGCTTGTCAGAAATATAAATGCGCTTGTGAATTCTAAAGTACGGATGCTAAATTGAAGGATATTTGAAATTCTTTCGGTTATCTTTCCTTAGCACTTGGACATATGCTTCAGCCTGCTGCTTTGCTGTACGTCTGAGTAAAAATGCACCCTCTAATGGACTCTTACGCACTCTCTCCATTCTCATCTACTTCCTCTAGGCTAGTGGTCGAGTAACTCTAGTAAACATGAAGATGTAAACTTCAAGAAGTTAGCTTTTGAAATGTAGCCTTGTTACAGAAAGTGGAGTTGTTTACTACTCTAAAGAAGGGACATTTATTAGCTGCCGGAACTCTGGACAAACAGCAATTAAGCACTGAATTGGCGTTTTTACTTCTGCTGGCTCAATATTTCAGTATGCACAACAATACGTAATCACATTTGGACAATATGTCTCTTCTAATCCTAAGTAGTTTTTAATTTATGGTTTCCTTGAGCAATCTCATAAATCAGCAAGCTTATTTCAGTGTAAGCCAGCAATGGGGAATGAGCCCTTGGCTCTTTTCCACAAACGGTGTGATAATGGTGCTCTTACGTACTGCTGTCTCTCTTTTTTCTATCTGGAGGTGTGGGTATTATCCAAGGGGTCAAGGTTTGGCTGGTTTCGCATGGCCTAGTTATTCCCTGCTGCTAGGTGCCGTAAGTACACCATCTGCCTGCAAAAATCATTGTATATTCAAGGCCATGTTTCATTTTTTTTCTTTAAATTGTACATCTAAAAGTATTTGTGGATTCTTTCTGACCATATTTTTTGCAAGCAAAGTACATTTACATTTATTTATTTACACTATATTATACAGTAGTACAGTAGATGTTTCATCTATCTGCAGAAAGGAGTGTGCGCGTGAGTTAAGATGGCTTTTCTCAAATATGGCTATTTGCCAGCAAAGCAATTGTGATGAATGGAAATGCTAACGGATGGCTTTCTCCAGATACTAGAGACCTCCTTGGCATTATAACTTATAAGTGTATGTGTGAGTGCATGTCTGTCTTTTTCTCCTTCACCTCTCCTTACCTACAGTGAAGAAATTTGCAGGGCTGAATGCAAATGGACAGAGGTCAAACTTATGAGTGCTGCTAATTTTAAGTTGAGCTTTGCCCCTTGGTTTCATTTTCTTTTCAAGGGAAGTGCTTAGTATCAGAGGTCTCATCGCCACTTCATTTGTTCTCAGGCTGGAAAAAGTGATTTCATGCTTAGCAGTACATTGTGTTGGTGGAAGACTATAAGTATACTGACTAGTAAACCATTTGTATTATTTTTTATATTTTATATTATATTTTTTTAATTAATGTTAAATATTATTATATTATATTATATTATATTATTATTCCNNNNCCCACTATATAGAAACTTTAAACGAAATAGCGTAACGTCTAAAATTGGCTTTTTATTTACTTTTGAAGCGCTTCCAAATAAAAATGGTTGAGTCAAAATTCACTTTTTGCCATTGTAGATTCATATCTTGCACTAGAAGGATATGCAAACACACACTTCACTATTAATTATGATTAATTAATGTTGGAACAGCTTAGTGTATTGTCAAGACTGAACAACTTATCTCACAAATGCAGACCTTTGCATATGGCAAATGTGTTTCCTACATTATAGCGACAGGAAACACTTTCAGGAAGACGTTATGTATTTGTGCCTTGATAGTACTGATAGTAACCAGTAACCAATTTTTTAAATTGTCATACAGTGGGTCAGGGCATTATGGGGCTCTCAGCATGGTGTGTATATTGGCACTTCACATGTACACATTAATCGCAACTATATGTCCAGATGTCTCTGACATCTCAGCTTAAGCATGTGGCCAGTGTCTCCTAGCACATAGTGAACGCCTCATTCATTGTCAGCTGCCCTACTAACAGAGGAATCTATTTCTGTTATGTACCAGCCCTGACAGAATTTTTCTGAAGCCTGTTCTGATTTATGGATCTCTGTAGTTTAGTGTGTTTTGGATCTGTTCCTCTGGAGGCCATTGTGTGGCACATACACACACTACACGCAAACACACACACATCCTTCAATCTCCACAGAGTCTGAGAGTGTCTGTCTCATCTCTTTAAATCACCTAGAACAACAAACCCCCCACATGCACACACAGAACACGTATAGAAGGATGAGGATTGCATACAGAGAGAAGCAGAGGTTATACATTTAAAGCTAAATAACATGAGTTTGCTATATGCCTCAAGTATTTAATTAAGTATTTTAAGAATTCATCAGCTGGTATTTTTTTCTTTCTTCTCATCACCTCTCATCTCGTCTTGACTCAAGCAGGCGTGGGTGTATTTATTTCTTTTTCTCTTCTAATACCTCTGACGAAAAGAGAAGAGTCCCTGAAGTGAGATAATAAGAATCTGTTTACATGTCTGATTAACACAGGAGTCTGCAGAGTGTGAAGAACAGCAGAGAAAATACTTTCTGCTAACCGGGGCTTTCCCTCCGAGCACCATCAGTTCCACCGCCAGTGTCAACAGTTCCACCGCAAGGTGAGGCTTCACTGGATCGCTTAAGAGAGCCGTGCTGCATCTCCATTGCCCTCTTATGGTTGTGACCAGCACTACAGCAGGTGCCCGATGCCGTTTTCTCTTTCACACTTATCTATTTACCATTAGCCTCTCCTGTAATGCATGTCAAACTACCTCCTCATGTAGCCTGAGGAATCGGATTGCAGTCTGGATTGCTTCAATACATGGTGTTACCCTTATCTGATCGCTAAACGATCAGACCAAGATGCATGATCTAACTCAGCGTAAATAGGCTTCAAGATTTGCAGGTTCTCGCACATGGGTAAGATTGTGAAAGCTGGTCTTAGATCAAGGGCCAGAGGCAATTTAGAGCTTATGATGCAGAACAGCTATAGAGGAAATTAGCACAGAAGCAGGAACACGTCCATTTGTTCTTTTTGTAGCACCACTATAGCACCGACAAGTCTCCAACGTCGATGTTGCCTAAGATAAGGATCGCTTTATTTAGGCTGTTAAGTCTCTAAGGCACATCTTTGTGCAGCAAAGTTTCTATCTAGCAGAATTTACAGGGCAGTCATGTCTCTTGTAGCTAGTTGAAACCATTTATCTCTTTAAAGAGAGCTGCAACAACTTGATGACTCAGGTTTGCCTTTTGCTGCCTGATCTCTTGTTATGTAAGAATGACTGAATGTAGTGTAGAGATCAGAGGAAAACAATTAAAATGCCATCTGGTGTTCTTCACTGAATCATCCTTTCTCATGCTTCAGTTATTGTTATGAATGCCTGCATTTAATTGCAGTATTTATGTAAATTAGCAGTGGGTCACCACCCAAAAATGGGTCACAAGTCGCTTCTGAAAGGGTCGCGGACAGACTACATTAAATACAGGTTCACTTGCAGAGATGATAAACATGAGGTTTGTCTGAAATCGCATTCTGTCTGAGTTGGTTCTACATTTGATGAGGAACAAACTTCGCGACCTGTTTTAAATATTATGAATGTGTGTAGTATGAATGAAATCGTACGCATATTTGGACGCAGGGATGGTTTGTGTTGACCAAAATGTGTTTTGTGTGCAATATTGTTGTGAAAGCATAAAAATGTTGTATGCTAAAAAGAAATGTTGGTGCTGTGTTTGGTTCAGGGTTAACAAATTTACTGACAAAAATGTTTAGTTTGTAACATGCATATAACTTGCAACTGTACAAATTGACATGAATGCACAAGTGAACTTGAACTAATGTAACGCAGAGTGGAAATGTTGTTGCCAAGAAAAACAAATGTGTAGAGAATGTGTAGAGCTCGGGGAAATGATGAACGTGAGGCGAGAGCTGGCGTATTTTCCCCGGGTTTAATAAAATGACTTGTACATCGTCACACTCATCCGCATACATGGGGATGAGTGAGAGAAAAGGAAACATTCAACTTAGGTCACAAATAGAAAAAGGAAAATAAAAGGGAAAAGAGTACAAAGTCGATAGAGCCGTTATCTCTTCTCCGGCTCAAAGTCTATGCACATGCGCAGTTCACATTCTACCTCAAATTACTGTAAATGCTCTAAGTGACCGCTACACTAAGTTGCAAGCTAGTCAGAATGTTTGTCACATTGTGAATATGGTAACATATTTGGTAACTGCACACTAAAATACAGACTTTCTAAAGGAAAAGGAATTCACAATATTCTAGCATACTCCTTATTTCGTGAGATCTGTGGTGTAAGTGGTGTGACTGTACCGTATCCCTTAAACCGGGGGTTTTCAACCTTTTTGGGCATGCGGCCCCCTTTGTTTATCTAATCCACCCCCCACCCAAAAAAACAAAAAAAAAACAAAAACATCACTGCTATATTACTTAATATGCCTGAATACAGTGTTGCAAAACCCGTTTCTGTATCCCGGACGCGACCATCATGTCGCGCTTTGCCGCAACACCTTGAGGATGTCTACACTGGACGCAACGAAGTGACCATTGCAAATCAATTTGTTCTTTGTGTCAAAAGAAACAGGCGCTTTGGAGTATGTCAGAAATACCGGTAGAACGAGGCATCAGTTTACTGTCGGGGATATTGTGTTGCATCACGTCGATCGCGTCTGGTGTATGGGGTTAGTTAAAAACTGAAACAACTTACCGACTTTAGAGTGACAGCTCGAGCTTGTTTTTCGTTCAGTTTAACCTTAGTTTTGAACATCTCTGGTATTTTTACAAGCCACCAGTTTTTAGTTTTTTGTTGTTTTTTTCGCCAAACCTGCTGTAACCGTAGTCAACGATTAGCTGGGAGAATAGTCAAATTGCCCCCTCTAGTGAATGACTAAAGATTTGCTAGTAAAATCTCACTTTTACAGCTCTTTCACTCGAGAATTTCATATTCACTTTTGAACTACCAGGTGCTGCCTTAAATGTCCGTCTAGTTTGCCGCACTAGCGACTGCTCTCTCCGCGGAAGCTTTGCGTTTAAAGAGCTAATGAAATATTTCGTGTCTAATTATTTACTCATGTGTAATAAGCGGGATAATGTACATCCAGCCCCTCTGCTTCTGTCCTGATCACCCTGTCTGGGTTTATTCTGAGATAACAACCGGCTGGATGTACATTATCCCTTACTTATACAACTCTAAGCAATGTCTGAAACTTTGTATTTTGAGCTCTTCTTGTGTCTATTTGCCTCTTCACTATGAATCACTTGCTGTATTCCTCACTTGTAAGTCGCTTTGGATAAAAGCATCTGCAAAATGAATAAATGTAAATGTAGACCAGGCAGTCTGAGCAACAGTTAAAGATGACCTATTTTATTAACCTTTGAACTACCACATTATCGTCAGAAACTGTCCCACAGCTTTAGTCTTCCTAAACCTGACAAGCATGGAAATTCATGTTGGTCTAATCTGGTCAACAGGGAAGAGAAAGTACAGCACATGTGCAGCGTCCAGCTGGTGAGTCCGATCAGACGGCTTTCTTTCCCCCCTGCAGACCTCCCTAACAGTTCCCCAGCCTCCACAAACCACAGATTAGCTCCCATTCCACAATTAACTGGCAGGGGAGGGATGGGAATCGAATGATTTAAAACATGCTGGCTTCTCTCCCGCTGGCCCTGCAGACACCACGCATTTACCACATGGTGAAATGAGAGCACGCTGCGCCTGCTTCCTCCACGTCCTCCGATCGTCCTGGGTGGGTAGACCACCTTCCTTCCACATTCTGTCTAATTACCTCTGGCCTCCTACTGTAATACCCAGACTACCCATTGGCACCCTCTTATTCACCCTGGTTTGTCTGGACACCCTCTGGAAGAATGAAATTTGTCTTGTGTTGTGTGATGTCACCATTATCCCCTCAGCGATGGGGAGCTAATCTTTAATAGGTTAATATTCATAAATCCATAGAGAACATGGTTTCTATAACCCATATCCAGAAATGGAGTTTGAAAGAGTTGTTCCTACTGTCTGATTTAGGCTCCCTCACACTTTTTGTTGGTACCAAAATTCTGCTTCAGCTGCCCTTATGACATACCGTGTACCCCATTATAAGCCTTTCCGCCATTTCCATGGGCAGCTAAATAAATCAGGGCTGTGTTCTCCCCAGGAGAGCCTGTAACAATCCCGAAGCTGCCCGTCTGATCCACAACAGTCCAATTAGCAGTATTGGGTTGGTGCTGATCCAGCAGTCCCAGTTGGCTGCATGGCATTGAGGTCATGAGTAGCAACACTATGGGAACATGAAGGACAGATTTTAGAAACTTTCACCTCACAGCAAAGAGTCTCGAGTAGAACTCACTAAGTCTAACTTTAGTGTTCACCATTAGATCAGAGGCTGCTATACAATGAAAGGATAAAATATTATACTTTAAATATGCTCTCAACAATGACTTTTTTGGGGGGGGGTTAATTGATATTTAATTGGGGGTCACATTTATTTGAGAGGAAAAGGAAAAGATTAGATGAGAGGTATATGTGTAGGCTACTATAAACATTTAAACAATGTAATAATTGAGTAAATGATATAGTAAATCAATTTAGAAATCAATAAATCAACCAACCGAGAACTGAATAAACAAATTGGAAAAGTAGTAAATAAAAATAAGTTAATAAAAAATAAATAGACAAATTGCGCAATTATGGATAAGTCGGTTTTTTTTTTATGTCTACTGCTTTTTAGCTTTTGTTTCTCAAATAAATATTTGAGACACATTCCAAGGGTGTTGATTTATTTTCTGTAATTGCATGGCAAAGTAGTAGTTTCAGGTTTGTTGAGCTACATTACAGTTGCAAATCAATTCACCACATTCTTTGTAGTTACAGTACGGACTGTTTCAAAAGATGATGTACACAAATGAGGGAACCGCTTGATGTTGTGCCTGCATTACCACCGAAGGTACAGTACATTTTCAATAACCAGTGTTTTTGCTGTCAGTTTTTTCTTATCTAAAACCAATTTCAAATGTTAACCCATCTATACCACAGCTGTGTATGTATCTCAGTATTTTCCTGTACCTAATAGATTCATTTTGGTTAAGGGCCAGGGTCAATGTTGATGTGTGGATTGATTATTTTGAGGTTCTTTCTTCTGTCAACTCCTCCCTTTCTTGATTCAAGTGATAGTAAACTGTGTGAGTGTGTGTGGGCGCCCGTGCGTGAGCATTTGGTTGATGTGTGTGCTTGGCAGCCTGAAGACAGAATAGTGGTAATCCTTTTATTAAATGCTCAGATGGAAACAGATGACTTTTGCTCCCTCTGGGCTAATCTCCATCACCATGGCCAAATCATTAAACATGAGAGAGTAAGGTTGGGATGGAGAGAGACAAACATCTGAAGGTCAAATCTGTTCATGCAAAATATACATATAGGCCTACAGTACAATACTAAGGCTTACAGACGCACACCAAAATGTAAAGCAGCCAGAGGCATCAGAATTCTTAGATTGGAAGCAGTTGTTATTTGAGCTACAATTCTCTTTATACCATATTCTCATTCTTCACACTTATGATAATATAAGTGAATCAGCCTAAGTACATTCAGTTATATCAATGAAATTAATTTGTAAGGATCAGGGGCCGTATTCACAAAACATTTTATCTTACCACTAAGAGTTTTCTCTTAAAACCTATTCACAAAGCTGCTGAGACAAACTTTTACTAAGGAATTGACTGAAGTCTTAAGCTAAGAGTAAGGGCGGGGTTGACCTCGTTGCTATGGAGCATACACACAGTGATTGGCTGATGGGGGAGGAGTCAGCGATTTAATCATAGAAAAATTGTAGAATGAGGTGTCATGTTTCCACATTAAAATAAAGGTTTTAAAATACAAATGTTGCCCTATTCAAATAAATATTTTTTAATAAAAATGTTGCCATAGTCAAAATAAAATGTTGCCATATTGTTGCCATAAAGGTTTTAAAATGTAGGCTAGTTAATTGTCCACCTCTTGGATGTCTGCATCTCGAGAATACAGAATTCAAGGGACAAATTATGTTTAATAAACAAAGTTTCGGAGAAACACATTCAAACGGTCTTTCTAATCAGCTCGAGAGGAGGAATATATACAGACGTGAGCCGACTCGCTTATAGTTACTTCGACAGTTTTCTGCATCCCTCCGCCAACCCGCTCCTCTCTTGGCTGGGGATACGGGGAGAACTTTGGTTTTGGGCTAAATTTCAAGCTCGGAGCCCTCGATCCCCTTGGACAGCACACCAGTGTTAATTTTGACAAGAAATTTTAATTTAGTTTTAGTCTTAGTCTTTTGACTATAATTCTTTTTAGTTTTAGTCAAGTTTTAGTCATCTGATTTGTTTTAATTTTAGTCTTATTTTAGTCGACTAAAATTGCTTGGTATTTTAGTCGACTAAAATTGCTTGGTATTTTAGTCGACTAAAATAAGACTAAAATCAATAACAGATTTACTAGACAATTTTTTACCGCTGGTATAGGAAACAAACTTAACCAAAATATATAAAACACAAATTCAACTTTATTTCAACACAACTGTGTCTTTATTTCAATTCAAAAGCTTTTATGCAGCAACATCTAACGGCCGTTGCAGTGACGCGATGACTTTACCAGTCGGCGATTGGCTCTTATTTAGAAGGCGGGACTTATTCCGCCGTATTGCGCGTTACACTTTCTCCCATTCAAAACAATACGAGTGACTCGTCTTGTGTTATTCTATAGTCTTTGCGCGAGCTCAGTCAAAGACTGAATACCTTCTTCACGTCTCAATAAGTCAGGCTCTGATTGGTTCTCTTCTCATGCAGTCTCGCCTGTTCCGTTTTGCCGATTGGTTCTTTTGTTCATTCCTCGCATCTCTCCCGTCTGCTGATTGGATTTTCGTCACAGTCTATTTTCGTCTCGTCCTTTATTCGTTGACGATAATGTCAATCAATTTAGTCATAGTTTTAGTCTTCATCAGTGACTTCTTTTTTAGTTTTCGTTTCGTTTTCGTCAGAAAAAATATATTCGTGACGAAAATAATGACGAAAATATTTAGTCAACGAAATTAACACTGCAGCACACCAAATACACTTATATAATATATATATATATATATATTTTTTTTTTTACTCTATTCAATCATTTGTAAGTGTGAACTCATGAAAACCACTGGCACAGGTAATCAGACAATATTTATTTATTTGTTAAAGATTTGTTTTGGCGTCTCATCGTAGATTCAAATCTGTAAATCAAATTGTATTGCATTTATGAAGAAAAGGTTCAGCACCCAAGGCTCTGTTGCTATTGCCTCAATGGTGTACAGTGTCTTTGGGTGGATTAGGACTGTTTGTGATTTGGTCTTAGTGACTTAGGAGTCCTCTTGACTACTCCTAACGTTTCACAGACTTAGGAGCTAGTTTTAGTGCTAAAATGCTTTGTGAAATACTCTAAGAGCAAAAATTTAGGAATCCTAAAATTAGGACTGACACGCCCATTATTTTAAAGAGTTTCTCTTAAATCGGCAAGTTAGGAGCTACTATTAGCCTTAAGATGTTTTGTGAATACGGCCCCAGATCTAGTAGAAATAGCTAGTCAAGGCAAGGTAAGGTAAGGCGAATTTATTTATATAGCAGATTTCACACACAATGGAAATTCAAAGTGCTTTACAATGACCTAATAAAGAGATAGAGAGAGAAAAATGCAAAAGCCAATTTTAATAAAGTTAAAAACTTTAAGAACATTAAAAAATAATAAGAAATTAAGGTTTAATTAAAAAATGCATCAAAAGAATACAAAGAATTGCAATGTATTCACAATGTATTGGTTCAAGGTCACTGAGTGATTTAAAAAATAGTAAAATTATTTTAAAATTGATTCTAAATGTAATTGGAAGTGAATGTAAAGACCCGAGGACAATATTATATTCTCGCAGCCTATTTACACATTGATATACATTAATGTGTGTGTGTGTGTGTGTGTGTGTGTGTTTGACTTTGAGAGTGATTAGGTAATTTTCTCCAATTTGATGAAGCAATGAAGAATTACTTTACACGCATCACCTTTAACATAGTGTTCATTTGTTTTTGTCGCGCAACCACACTTGATTGGGCATTTATAATTGAAACTTTGAAACCTCACAAATACGACGTTAACGGTCACTAAATATGCACAAATATTTCTTTGTGAGCTTCTTAATCAGCGCAACCATTTTAATAACTACACAGTTCTATGATTAATATGGTGATCGCGGGATGCAGACTTTACAATCCAACATCATAAATCATCAAGAGCACAATAAGACTTTATGCGCCACATGTCGCAAACAATACATTTAGATATTATCTGAACAAGATAAGGGAGGATAAAGAAGAGTGGAAAAATTCTAATCTACCACTAATCTAATTCTACAGAGAGCACAATGACATGTTTCATTTAAGAAAATAAGCAAACACAACAGGGCTCAGTAAGAGGAATAACTGATGCAATTAGTAAAGAGAATGTTTTGCTAATTAAATTTGCCTCACAAATCAAAAGGGGTAGAGAAAGAGAGAATATGACATGATGCCTGTTTAGCTGAGCTTATAGTCAAATGGAACAGATGCTTGAAAGCGTTTTTTTCCTCTCCCATTCCTTCTTTTGCAAACACAGATACAATATATAAAGTGTGTAAGAATGTGTGCTTTTCTTTACAATTTGGGGATGAAATTGAGTACAGAAATTAGACATTTGTTGACCGTCCTTTAATAAATAATGTTTTGAATGTTTAAAATTTGAAGTTAAGTTTGAAAAGCTCATAATGTAAACTGGCCAAATGTCAAAAGGTTTGTTTAATAACAAGCACCCTCACAACCCAGAACATTTGAACACACACACACACACAGGCACTTAGATACACCCTCAAGATTGAGAAGGACAAATCCACATCAGGACACAGAGGTGTGGATCGAGCTGTTTCTCACATACAAAACCACTGGGTTTGGAACTGTCACACATGCGTGTCCCGTCTGGATAATTCTGAAGATGCATCCACACACACACACACACATTGGCCCACAGCACTTACCCAGATGAGAGGACTTGTCTTCTGGGCCACTACACTCTTGGATCAGGGCCAGCAGAGAGCAGCCTGACTCTGACTGACACACACACAATTACTTTTCTTCATGTTAGACTTTTGAAATTGGAGAGTCTTAAGATAACTTTCATTCATTAATTCATTACATTAGTGAGGACCTCTCATATACATAATGCTTTACTGTATTGATATTTATTGATATACCCTAAACCATATACCAGTGGTTCTCAAACTTTTCAGGTTTTTATTTAATATTTATCTCTTTGACCTCAAGCATAAGGACTGTGACAAATCTGGCTGTTGACAGTAATTTCTGATAGTAAAATAAAATCCATTACACCCGTGTCCCCGTAAACCACATATGCGTGTGTGTGTGTGTGTGTGTGTTTATGTGTGTGCGTGCGTGCGTGCGCTTGTGTGTGTGTGTGTGTACTTGTTTTGACTACTTGTAAGGACCAAATGTCCTCACTTATATTGTAGAATACTTTCACAACCCACTAGTGAGGACTTTGACTGGTCCTCAGTATTTTAAAAGGCTTATAAATCAACCACAAGACGTTTTTATTTAAATCTAGTGATGTGCACATGTTTCTGTGATGGTTAGGTTTAGGAGTATGTGTAAGGTTAGGTGATAGAAAATATCATTGACCTGGTATAAAATCAATGGAAGTCTATGCAATGTCCTCACTAAGATAGCAATACAAACCTGTGTGTGTGTGTGTGCGTGTGTGCGTGTGTGCGCGCGTTTTTGTGACATATCAGGACACAAATGTGTATAATGACATGGGTATGACATAGGTATTATAAGAAGAGGTGACTTATGAGGACATTACCCATGTCCCCACTTTTCAAAAGGCTTATAAATCATACAGAATGAGTTTTTGTGAGAAAGTAAAAGTGTGCACAGTTTCCTGTGATGGTTAGGTTTAGGGGTAGGGGTAGTGTAGGGTTATAGAAAATACGGTTTGGACAGTATAAAAACCATTACGTCCATGGAATGTCCCCACAATTCATAAAAACAAACGTGTGTGTGTGTGTGTAAACCCTTTTTCCATTATCATCAGGGTGAATCAGTAGTCTCTCCAGGGACAGGGCTCAGTCTGATCCCAGGCTCAGCTGGCCTCTCTGGGCTTCATCTCTCAAGCAGGTGTCTTCATGTGCTGGAGCCTGTTCTCATCAGCCTCTCACAAACTAAAGGATTCAGAGAAACCTGCAAGACCTCAGGGGAAGACTCAGGAAACTCTGCCTGGGAGAGACTTTTTCACTGTGTATTGCATAGACATAAAGTTTTCTGGAAACTTTGCAAGTCTGTGCAATCGCATGTCAAAGGTAAGATCATTCTGTTTCTTACTGGGTAGAACTGTAGAATTGTCCATTACAGGCATATGTATAGGGACATTATGAAAAACAAAAAGGGGGATTTTTATTTTTTTTTACTTTTCATATTGTGTTATTGATTCAGAAATTAATTCATTTGAATGTCGGTTTATAATTTGCCCATGTAATTTATTTATTTCTATAAAATGAAATGATCATATATGATACAATTAATTAACACATTTAAATAAAAAATAAGTTAAATGATTAATTATTATTAATAACTGATTCAGTTATAGTCCTTAATACAGTAAATCCAAAAGAAGTATTAACAAAAATTATAAAGTTGACATTTTAACAAAAGTTTAGGGTCAGTAAGATTGTGAAAAGTGACATTAAAGACTTTTTTGTTGATGTTGTTGTTGTATTTACGTTTTTATTTTTGTTACAAATAAATATATCCCATTAGAATGATTTCTGAAGGATCATGTGACACTGTAAAATGAAGTAATGGCTTCTGAAAATTCAGTTTTGCCATCACAAGAATAAATTACATTATAAAATGTATTAAATGAGAAAACAGCTGTTTTAAACTGTAATCATATTTCACAATATTTCTATTTTACCATATTTTTTATCAAATAAATGCAGCATTGGACTATGTAGCTGACACTTTAATACAAAGCAGCTGTATTATAACAAAACAATGTATCTGTTTTAGTTGGTTCACTAGTTGAAAAATGTTCATTTTCCAAACTCATTGAATTGGAGTTAGCCTGGAGTGAAATGGCAGAGCAGGACTCTTGAGGATTGTGCTATGTGGTATTGGGATGCTGAGGTGTTCTGTCAGGCATGTGTTGCTCTAGATTCATGAATGTTGTGGTGAACCGCTTTGCTTTGCCCACTCAACCACACAGTCATCACACAGTGCTGTTGGCATTAGCCAGCTAGCTTTGTTCCAACCTGAGCTCCATAATTATGTGTGAATGTTTGAGTGTTTATTTGTGTCACAACCAGGCCCACATGGAATCTGCACACAGAACCTAACAGAAAGATTTGCGGTATTGAAACACCCGTTATTCATAGTTTTACACTTCCCCCAACCCTTGCATGTTTGTTTATTAAATATTTGGACATGTGGACAATTTGATTAGTGCTTTCTGTAATAAGTGTGTAGTACTTATAGCTTAATTTAATGCATTTTTAAAACCTTTTACAGTCAAAATGCACAGTCAAATCAGTGCAGAAAATGCTGAAAAGTGCACAAATTCTGTCTAAGTCTGCTCATTATTGTCTGGTTTATTGTGCCTGACTAAAAAGTTATTACAGCCTCTCGATATGCCTTTAATCCTGTTCCAACCCCCAGTGAGCTGTTTACTGTTATTTAAGGCAGCAATATACACAAAATGGAGCCTCATAAGTAGCTGATATGAAATGCCTTTTGTCACTCACACACACCGCATAAATAGCAGTCCCCTTATGAAGTGCATGAAAGATAAAACTCACATCCGATTCAACAGAATTTGACAAAGGCTCAACATTAATTAGAAATTCATGATGGGTGAATTTTGAATGAGATGGAACTAATATGTTTCAATATTCAATAATTAGATACATGTGCTACTGTTCAAAAGTTTGGGGTCAGTAAGAATTTTCTTTTAAAGAAATTTATGTTTTTATTGGTCTCAATTAATATTAAGGGTGTGTTCGCACTTGTAGTTCAGTTCTCTTGGTTTTTTGGTCCAGACAGAAAAAAAGAATATGACACATTTAGTCCTGGTTTGCTCAGAGTCCACACTGTCATCTTTGAAATCTTAAAAACCAGTTTTTTTCTTACCAAACATCAAAAACAATCAAATGCTGGGCTAAATGCGCTTGTTGTATGTTCGTACATAAGATGATATATTATCTGAGAACTCACAAAAAGCTTCTAAAATGTGTAAAGGAGTCAAAACAGCGGCAGCAATTCCAACATCACACACAAACGAAGATCTGCTTGCAAGGAGATGCATTTCTGACGTCTGTACCGAACTGTAATGGGCAACATCGCTCCTATGACGAGAGGAACCAGCGTTCACACTTATTAAAATAAACCAGACTAACAGAGCAATCGCACCAGAGTTTGTTTTAAAGGGGACGTATCATGAAAATCAGATTTTTTTCATGTTTAAGTGCTATAATTGGGTCCCCAGTGCATCTACCAACCCAGAAAATGTGAAAAAGGATAACCCATAACTTTGTTTTGGTAAGCCTTTCTCTGCAAGCATGTGAAAAAATGAGCCGTTCAGATTTTGCTTCCCTTGTGACGTAGGAAGGTGATCTTATTATAATATTACCTCCCCTTAATCTGTATGTTTACAGTTACCATTGTTTCTTAGTGTATTCACAGAGACCAGAGCCATGTCGTTATTTTTATTGTCAACCCAAAAACGCATGCAGTCTGTATAATACATAAATGCATCTTCATTGTTATTGAGTCTCTCCAACTATGTGTAGCTTTAGCCATGTTAGCCTTGCAGCACACTATCAAACTCATTCAGAATCGAATGTTACCAAACATCCACAAAATTCATGCCATACCTACGTGATCTGATGCTACATCACAAACCGTTTGTAGTTATCCATTTTGAGAGTTATATTTGCTGTGTGAGCTTCTCCTGTATTGTTTATGCCTCAGTGAATTGGAATCCTATATATATAATATATGTATGTATGTATGTGTGTGTGTGTGTGTGTGTGTGTGTGTATATATATATATAATAAAAAATCGAAAAATCTCACAGACCATTAATTTTTGAAAGATAGTGTATATAATCAACATTTCTCTTTATTCCATTTTAATTCTTGGCCGAAGTGGTTTGTTCTTAGTTAAAAATGTGTGTTACTGATGTTGAGCTATAGTGCCTGAATGATAACTTTACAGTACATCATGAACGTGATTATGTGCCTAAAACCGTTGTTTAGGTGGGAAGCTCACTAGATTTTGGAACAGATTTTATGTCTCTATCCTTCAGACCTGCATTTTCTGTGTGGGTTAAAATGCAGTTGTTTTTCTACATTTTCTTTCTCTTTTTTCCCTCCCATTTCCTCACCAAATACACTTTGAGCTTGAGTTGGAGAGCTCTAAATGAGATTAATCTTTAGCCCAAGTCATGAAATCCCCTTTTATACAGTTATATTTGAAATGGTCCACTTGCAATAGCTTATTTTCTCCTCCAAATATGAATTTCTGCATGATATACTGTATAATTTAGTGAGATTTCTTCAAGATTCCCATAAACCTGCCACCATGGTGGCTAATCTCCTTTGTTGTGGATGTTATTGAGAGCATGTAGGCTGATGAACTTGCATACGCTGCTATCTCCTCACTCCCCCCGATCTCATGCACCCTCCTCACGTGCACAGCCCTGAGTCTTCCTGTGAGCCACTTCCTTCTGATGCTGCTGTGGCAACCGTATCTAGGGACAGAAGTGTTGCCTGGACCTCTTCTGAGGTAGTCATGCCAAAGCTGACAGTTTCCAGGAGCACACACACACACGTGTACGCACACTTACATATGCTCTGGCTGTGCAAGAGCCCATCTGGCCTGATGTATGACAATACACCAGGATGACTACAGCTCGCTGTGTGACTCACGGTTAGTCTGGGAAAATATACAAGTATTTTCAACCATGAAATAGATATTGAAAATCTCCATTTTGACGAAGAATCTTTCAGTCTTTTCGTGTTTTATAAAAAGGATTGAACATTCAGAAGCCATAACCTTTCTCTAACAGGCAGACAAAGCTCTTTCTTCACAGTCAAACACGAGCATGACCTTTTTAAAAATAAACATGATTCAAAGATCTTGAGAGATTCTTCAATGGCAGTGCCAGGAAGACCACAATCTGCTGAAGCTTTTATTTGGTTCCGTCTCCTTCTCTCTCACATTGCATAGCAGAGGCTTGTCTCTGGTATCAGGCTTCCATATTCATCTCATTTCATTTGCACTGTGGGTCAGATGGCTTTAATTTCGCTGACTGCACCCCGGCCGGCCAGAACACTGATGCAATAATGTGGCAACAATAGAAAGCTGTGCATACCGTGGGGAGCTGTGCTGGACAGGCTCTGTTTTGGCATCCCATTATTCTAGGTTTGATTTGTTTGGTGGGTTTGCATTCACAGTGCGTCTCCATAGATTTGTTCTTTGACCATTCTTGCTGCTCCCCCCCCTCTAGACTCTCAGCTAAGCCATAAAAAATCTAGAGTTTTTCAGTAACATGATAACTTTTATTACCGAAATTAAAGGTGGTACAGAGGATCTTTTCGTCGACTGATTTTTTTAAATGAGCGCATGCGTAAGAACAAGCCCCTCCTTCACAGCTCATTTCGAGTGAACGCCTCCCAAAACTCGTGCACGAGTTTTGGAACACGAGTGTTTACCACCGGCATTCGCTGTGTTATTAAGCCGGGCACACATTTAACGACTAGCTAAAACATTCTAACACTGTGCTCAACATACAGCGATTGTTTCCTGCTCCTGAAGCAGATTTATATACTTTCACATGGAATTTGAACACCGACTGTAATCGCAGACTGAACGCAACTGGCTCTGACTGGACGCGTTTCAGCGCGATCAGTCATAAGTATCAATTTACATTCATAATCGGCCTTACAATCGTTAAGTGTGTGCGCGACTTAAAGCCCGCACACACTTAGTGGATTCATTATGTCGGACTCACCGCAGGTAACTCATAATCTGCAGTTGTTACTCCTGTCTCCTGAAAAAAACATTGCATGCGGCGCCTGTGGAGTGTGGAAAGTTAATAGAGCGCGCAGCCGCGCGTCTCTCACAAGGAACGTCATGGCAGTGATTGACAAGCCAGAGGGCCAATCGTTTACACGATGATCGCGTAAACGATTGGCTGATGTTTTTAAGGCCCTACCTCGTGCACAGATGATGTATATTAATAATATTCCCTTCAGTGCACCTAATAAATAGTCTTTTATCAGTTAGTAAAGACAGTTTCAAGTAATATTGCAAAAATGTATAAAACAAAACATCCTCTGTACCACCTTTAACAGGCAGTTTTGCCTTATGTGTAACATATTGTTAATTGTATTAAATTTAGAATTATATGTATAGAATATTTGGTCACACTTTTAGTTTAGGGTCCAATTTTCACTATTAAAGGGTTAGTTCACCCAAAAATGAAAATTCTGTCATTAATTACTCACCCTCATGTCGTTCCACTATCAGATATTGTTGAATAAAGTCTTTATTTTTGTTTTGTTTTTGCACACAAAAAGTATTCTCACCGTTTCATAAAATTAAGTTTGAACCACTGCAGTCACGTCGACTGTTTTAACAATGTCTTTAGTACTTTTCTGGACCTTGAAATTTGTGTTCCGAAAATGAACTAAGGTGTTACGGGTATGGAACGACATGAGGGTGAGTAATTAATGACAGATTTTTCATTTTTGGGTGAACTAACTATTAACTGCGACTTTTGCCTCAATAAACTCCTTATTACTGCTTATTAATAGTTAGTAAGGTAGTTGTTAAGTTTGGGTATTAAGGGATGTAGAAAACGGTCATGCAGAATAAGGCATTAATATGTGCTTTATAAGTACTAATAAGCAGCCAATATCCTCACAATATGCATGCTAATAAGTAACTAGTTGATGGTGGGAATTGGACCCTAAACTAAAGTGTTGCTGAATATTTTCTAAGAAATCCTATAGGCTACTTTGATATAAGGATTACTGAGAAATGATGGCCAAAATATATTTTTTAATGGAGAAATTGTTTATCTTGGTTTTATGCATTACCCTAAAAAAGTTACATTTTCAGCTATTATTTTGTTTAATTACTCTAAAAAAAAAAAAATCATACACCAACGCACTGAGGTTGTTCTACTTAAGCTTAACCTTGCCTTTTCATAAAAGCTTATAAAAAAATCATCAAAAATATTATATTATATTATATTAGAAAGAAAGAAAGAAAGAAAGAAAGAAAGAAAGAGAAAGAGAAAGAGAAAGAGAAAAATAAAAAAATCAACAATGTCATTCTTAGTAAGATGTATTGGACAAACAAATATAAATAACACTAATATAGGTAACACAATTTATTTTTAAGATGACGTAGTTACACATGGTACTATAATAATAACAACAACAGTAAATTATGCATAGTTACAAGTAACTAACCCTTAACTAAACCCTAACCATAACCCAAAGTAAGTGTTATTAATCAGTACTTGTGATGAGATTAGAGTTTAATCTAATCTCATCTCATATATTCATTCAACAATTACAATCTTTTGGACAGTTACACAATTCAGTTACAAAATTTAAGCATCACAAAACATTTCAATCACAAAATTAATTTCGGTTCATAAAAATCATCATTAAATATTCATAACAATATCCAGTATTCAAGTCAGAATACAATTTTCAAGGTATTTTTGGGGAAAAAAAATTTTCAGAAAGGAATGCAGATTATACCAAATGAGTGTTCTTGCGACAGCATTTCAGCATATTATGTTTATTTTAAATGTCTATTACACTCTAAAAACTGCTGGGTTAAATATGGACAAAACCAGGGATTGGGTTGTTTTCACCCAGCCATTTTTTTCAACCAATTTTGGATTTATTTTTTTAGCCAGCAATATAGTAATATAGTAAAAGGCGTGTTTTTGCTCACCCCCAAATAGGGGCAAATTTGTGGGGTATTTTAAGCTGAAACTTGACCAGACCAGAGACTTATATTACATCATGTGAAAGAGGGCATAATAGGTGCCTTTTAACCCAACCTGCTGGGTTTGTCCATATTTTACCCAGCTTGGGTTTTTTTAACCCAGCATTTTTTAGAGTGTATGCAATGTGTAACCCATTTGTGCTTGTTAATGCCATAGGCTGTTAGAAAGGCCCTACCTGTTCCCTATTTTGATTTCTGTATTCATACACTCATGTACCCAGAGACAAAACACACACAAGTGAGGCAACAGCACTGTAACAATACTGTCCTGAACTAACCCTCAGCTAAAACGAAAGGGACCACACTGCCACCTGCTGGAGGACTCAAGTGAAGCCAGTGATCTGTCAGTAAGGCAATATTAGAGGATTTTCTTTCTTTCTTTTTTTTTTTAAACAATCACTACACATTTCTCAATACTTATGTCACTTTTTCAAAACTCTTCCCACAGTTTTCCTAACTACATTTCAGCTTGGCAAAAGCAGTTAATTTCACATTCAAAACACTAAAACTACCAAAACATGCCTAAATCAACTCATTCCTCCATAACACTAGCAAAGGTTGTTAACCAAAAAACACACTTTTCCAGTTATAAATCATCAATCTAAAAACACGAACAACAAGTAGCATTACACAGTGTAATTTCTTTACAAAACAAGAATGACACTCTGTTTAGAATTCACTGCAATATATGTTAAATGGTCCATGTTTATATTAGAGTACAAAAATATTCCTAAATTTTCTCCTTTTTTATAGATGATAATGAAATTGAAAGACTAACACCTGTGTAGGTGTTCACATCTAATTGTTTTGATAGTATTTTTAGATTTAGAATATATTTCAATATGATATTGCATGATGATAGCAAGTTGCTGTCTGTCTTATTCAGTTTTGTATTATGTTAAGTTTTGAACTTATGTTTTACTGAACCATACAATTTATTGAAGTTTTGAAAAAGTGACCTAAGTATTGAGAAATGTGTAAACTGTAAATGGCCATTAACTATTGTTTAGTACAAAATGTGATGCATATTCAAATCCCAGATAACATGAGGTAATAACATGCCATATGTGCTGATAGTATTTTGTCATTCAAGACATTATATTGAAAAGGTTTAGAACACTTGTTCACCAGCAGTGCAAGCACAAAATAGATCAAAACATCTGTTGTGATTTTTTCCCCCACTTATGAGGCCCTGTTACTATTAATTGTAACAAGTTCAACCAGTCTAAAAGACAAACACATAGCATGTTAATGAGGTACACTGTGGGCAAACCCACCTCCAACTGACCTACTTTGTGTACCAAGGCGGACAAAATCATCAACAACTTTTTGGTGGTGTTATTTATTTACAGCTTCTTTTGTATTATTTCTCTTTTTTAATCTTATTTTATTTATATGGAGAATTCCTGGAAAGCAATACTCATTACAGATATATGGCCTCAGTCCAGCAATACCCGCCCACTCCTGCCAGTCATGATTTGCATGGTTCTGATTGGCTGATTGTGCTCATCAGTTGCAGATGGGAGCTTACTGCCTTCATCAAGGGAGGAATATAAGCAGCCCAAATCGCCTTAGCTCTTTTTAGAAGAACATTGGAAGGCTTGAGTGTCTGGTAATTGTGTTTCTTGTAATGAGATGGATGGGAGAGAGTGAATGAGATGAACACAGAATGAATGAATAGAGGGGGAGAAAGAGAGATGAATAGCTCTTTGGACAGACAGGTGTGGTGTTTCTGGAGGAGGATGAACACAAACACAGCAGAATTATACAGGCCATCAGAAAAGACTATAGCTGAAACCATTGGTGTCCTTTAACTCTGTGGTTCTCAACCAAGGGTCCAGGGCCTGCTATAGGGGACCTCAGCAAACTTCCAAGGCGGCCTCAAGATTACTTAAGATGATTTTAAACAAGACAAAACAAGTATTAGAATTAGCTAAAACAGCTAAAAATCAAGATATTCCTTATTTTTATTCACAGCCCAACTGTCATTACCATTTAAAGTCCTATAGTCAATAAATGTATCCCTTAAACCACATCTTGAATGACCAAAATGACATATTTAAAAAAAAAAAAAAGTCCTGAGAAAAAATGTATTCATGCCTTAAAATAGCTTGAATGTAAGGCTACACCCTTGCTTCATTTAGTATACGTGAAGCTATGAATATGCAAATAAGCCCCGCCTCCACTCACTCACACCAGCTCAGAGATCCACTCAGTCAAATTTACTGTAGTAAACGCTGCACAATGGCAAGTGGAAATACTGGTTTAATTCAGCCATATACTGTATGTTCAAACCAGAAACTGATTCAGAAGAAGGGGAAGAGTGAATTATTCCGACTTTCATATCAACAGAAAAATATACCAGGATAACCTGGCTTTTCTTGAGACTCCCCTGCTTTGATATGTTACAAGATGATATGAAGTTACAAGGGATTGATGTAAGAAACATTGGCGATTTTTTAAAACATATTTTTTCACTGCAGAAAATACTCAGCAATAGTGTTGACTTACGAATTTGCAAATGGATTGTCTTAAAGCATATTAAAAACACTACATAGACATTTAAACAACATTAAAAACTTAGTTTTCACCACAGGGGTTCTTTAAGAACAGTATGAGGAGCTTAATTTTAAAAGTGTGGCTTTCTAGATCTGAAAAACTAATGTAAATTAATGAAAATCTTAACAAGCCATGGATATTTTTATAATGAATATTAATTTATTAATACATACATGAATACATGTAGAATTGCAATTCAGAGTGGAAATCTACAGTATGGTGAATGACTTCTAAAATTTCAGTCTGTTCCTCATGCAAAGCTTCCACGACTTTAGAATATTTCAAATATCACACACAAGTCATATGGACTACTTTTTATGATCTTTAACAGTGCTCTTTGTCATTTTAGAGCTTGGCAGCCCCTAGTTATTGAATGAAAAGAGCAGCACTATTTTGCATACATAGTATCTTGTTTCCACAGAAAATAAAAAGTAAGTCATACAGGTTTGGAACGACATGACGGTGAGTAAATGATGACAGAACTTTAATTTAATGGTGAACTCTTTAACATACAGCTGATTTGTTGTGACTGTCCTCTGTTTCCCTTTTCACAGTGTTGTCACACAATTGTTCAGACAAGGAGTCTCAGAGATACACATTTGTTCCTGTTTGTGCTGTGCCCGTGAGGTGTGATTATGTGGTCTGTAGGCATCTAAAAGACATTTCTTCAAAAGCGCTATGACACTGCTTCTGCTTTGGGTCAGTGCATCAAGCCACATGGGCCACCCAACATTCCAGACTCCACCGCACAGGAAAATATAGGTGAGCTAGTGGTGGGCACGGAAATAAATCAAGCAAGAGAGAGATCAGTCCTAATTAAAACAGATCAGTCCTAATTAAAACAGACTTGTTTAAAAAAAAGAAAAAGAAAAAGAAAATGAATCTTTGAGAGGTCTTATCACGGTTAATGAGCAGGAGGAAAGCTGCCCACATCTAATGACCAACGATGCCCCTTTCCACACAATGCAGGAAAACACTGACATTTGCCTTCCTTTCTCACACTTCATCACTCACTAGAACATCAGTCAGTCACTCACACACAATCCCTTGCTCGCAAACACTCTCACGGTAATGATGATAAATGGTAGAGAACATTTACCTGACATCCACCAACTAAGGTCCAAACCTCAGCAAGTTTAGAGAGATGACTAGGTTTTTTCATTATCTGAAGAAAATGTAAGTGGTGCTTATGTGTACAAAACTCATGCCATGATGCTTGGGTGTTGTGGCTGGTTGCTAGAGCATTGTATGTGGTTGCTAGGGTGTTTTTAATGGTTGTTAGGTTGTTGCTAAGTGGTTATTTACATTCCCAAGGGCCAAGACAAAAGATAATTTTTTTGACGATTGTTGAAAAGTGACTTGAAAAGATGTTGTTGTCCTTTGTTATCATTGTACAACCAGAATGTGACGGTTGGTAGGTGTGATATTTGTCCCACCCCTCCTCCACTGTGATTGGATGACTGGGTGACAGTGATGAGTGCTGTTTTACCCAAAGTTGAACATTCTTCAACTCTTGGCGACTGGTAAAAAAACATAGATATGTATGCGTAGGTGCCTCATTCCACCACTCCAGACATGTCTTGTAATGGTCAGGGTGTCGTCACTCACTGTAAGAATCAATGATGGCACAACATTGCACAGCTTCTGGTTGTGAAACTATCAAGATTTAAATTCCCAAAGAAATGGGATAACCTTTCACAGGTGAGAATGTGTTGGTTTGTGTTTTTATATGTATTAACTTAATATTACATATTTTTATTATGGTACTTGTAAAAGTGTCTTGCCAGCTGACTCTTTTGTCTTGTTGTAGCTATTGTTTAGTTTAGCTAAATCATCTTCTGTGGTCTATTTTATGATATTCATACATGCGTCTAGCTATGGTTGCAGACACTGTCAACTTGCTCTCGAATGTTCATGGACTGCTCCAATATGGTGGACGGCTTACATATATCAGCCCATTGAAACAGCCGCTAATGAGGCATCTATGTACAGTATATATTTATTTGCTGCTGCTGCAGAGCAAGTACAGGAACTTGCTACTGCCAATACATACGCTGTTGAAAGTAAGACATAGTGCTGCTGCACAATAGCATATCAATAACCCATAGCTGATCTATACAGGTGGAGCTGGGGAAGGTGGAGAGTTTTAGAGGAACTCTGATATAGAGGAACTCTCTAATATGCTAGCCTCGGGGGTTGGGGGGAAGCTTTGGTGTTATTAGTGTTGATTGGTTGTTATTTTATTTTGATTTTCACTCTACAGAAAGAGCCACTTTAAAATCCCTCAAAATCTAAAATAACAAAATAAGTGTTTTCTTAAAGAACAATACAGAGAAACAGAAACATGATTTATGGTTAATCACTAATAATTTATGGGGCATATTCAGTCTGTTACCTTCTCAATAACTTTGCCAAATTCTAGAACAAAACAAATATTTAATAATTTGTTTAATTTAATTAAATTTATTATATTCAGGCTTTAGTCACATGACTGAATCAATATGTATGTCATATTGAAACAAATAGTCTTATGCACTAATGCATATTAATAAATCAACCACAAATCCATTTTAATATGCACACAGTTTGTCATATTTTGAAAAGCAGTCATAATGCTACATTGTGTTTTGAAAGCAAATGCAAGTATAATCACATAAATTGGTCTGAAAAAATGAAAGTGAAAACATTGAAAAAATTATTAATTTAAGCTGAATAATGAGAAACATTCAAAGGGGATGAACAATTTTAACTCAATTTAAATTCCCATTAAAAACATAATTACCCAAAGAGGACAGAGCGATTTAATCAAAGTTGGTAATGGTTTAGAAAAAAAAAAAAGAGAGAGAGAGAGATCAGTGCTGGGGGCAGTGAAAGCCATCGTACAGAGAGAATACAAGAGCATACAACTCTGGAATAAATCCAAGCATCCCAGAAGTCAAGTACAGTCACCATTGACCTTGGAAATGGATCGTCATCCAGAACTGTAATTGTAAAGGCAGAGAAAAGCTCAGTGCTTAACCCAGTGCTTTGTCGAATGCCCAAGTGTGTGTGTTTGGGGGTCAGCCATGACCAGAGATCGTGGGAACAGGATATGGTGGTTATTGCATATAGTTGTGGTCCTGATCTCTAGGCTCAAGCAATCAATCTAAAGCTCAATGTAGGGGTCCATGTTGCCAAAGAACACACTGGTAAGCTCTGGGATCGACTCATCTCCCTGGTCAAGCTTTGCTTTCATGTCTGCCCACTGTTGTATATCTATTTGAAGATTTCCATCTTAATTAAGTTGGAGTTGGAAGCTTAACATACAAAACACACAGTTAGATATTACTATGCATATAAAGCAACTTTAGCACCAAACCATACATTTGTTGTGTAGCTACTATACTGTACTTGACTTATGTTAATATTAATTGTATTATTATAAAATGATTTTATTATCTTATTTTTAATTATTAAAATCTGAATTATCAGTTTTTTAACCAAAGCTGTTAATTAAAAATAATAATAATAATAGGATGGAGTCTTTACATATGCAAATGTGTAATTATGTATTGAAACTGACATCATTAATTACATACTAATTAGTCTCTTCACTGCCTTAAAATTTAAATACCTAACATTTTTATTTTAAATTAAAATATTACATTTCCATGTTATACATTTAACAAAATCAAAAATCTGGATCATGTTTATTATTATTATAGTATAATCATCACGATTCCCTTGTAAACTAAACTTTAAAAATTTGAGAAAATAAAATCAGTTATTTATAACTGCATTTAGTTTAATGTGAGTTTACATATGCAATTTTGTCATAAATACATATCTATTTTTTATTAAGTTAAAGACATTAATTTGTTGCTAGATGCTAATTAATCTTTTTACTGCTCTAATATTTTTGTTTTAATATTAAAATGTACATTTCAGTTTTTTTAGGGTTTAACAAAATCAAAATTGGAATTTTCTTCTTATTATTATTATTCTTGGTTTGGAATTGTAATCAGAAACCTGACGTTTGCAAATACTTTTGATGGATATGCACAGTTGTACCTGATCTACTTCCTCCCACTTTCCATGCAAATGATGGAACCGTTTGTCTTCCATCTCAGTAAGTAGTTGTCTGACATTTGCATCAGATTTGAAGTTGCCAACTTTTTCACTTTCCCCTTCAAGAGAGCGAAACTTTCCAGCAGCCCCACGTGGCCACCTCAAGTTAAACTGACCATCCACCAATAATAAACTATACGACACAGGAATGTGGGAGCATTTCCTCTGGACACATAAGCAATGCTTATGGAGCACAGGGCAGACCAGATGGGACTTCTGAGTACTTCATGAATGGCTCATTCTTTATCCAGAGTCATGTGACTAATGATGCTGTTATGTGAGAGCGGAACTCTCATGGTCCTAAATGGGCATGCTTCCGCTCTGGAGGAACGAGTGTGTGTGTGTTTCAGTATTTTGTGGCAAAGATGACAGGTCCTGCATATATATACACCATTTTCTATTACTCATAGTTAAATAACAGTATAGCTTAACCTCAAATGATGAATATGGCTGAGAGCAACAATTTTTTATAACATGCATGAGCTGTTCATGTATCAAGGTATTATGATTTTCAAAGTTTTAGGAAATAACAGTTCATTTTGGTCAGAACACAAAATTGCATAGTGAAGCTAAATATTTTGTAAATGTAATTAGTGGAGAAACTGAGTCACACATACACATGTTGGGTTTCTATGTTTTTTTGGGGACATTCCATAGACATAATAATTTTTATACTGTAAAAAAATGTATATTCTATCCCCTAACCCTACTTCTACCCCTAAAGCTACCCATCATAGAAAATTTTATGTATTTTTACATTTTAAAAACATCACTTATAAGCTTCTTTTTTTTTCTCATGGGGACCAAAAATGTCCCGACAAGTACAATGATTTCAGATATTGCCAATTTTGTGGGGACGTAGTGTAACTTAGTGTATACCTGAACACACACGCACACACACACACAAAACCAACTATTCAGGGTATTTTAAACGGTCACAGCCTGATCTAGACCTACTTTGTGTTGTCATGAGTTCATGTGATGTTTGGCCTCTGGTCAGAGAAGCAGGAATAGCAGAGGTTAAGAGCAGTTAGAAATAGGACACTACAGTTTTCCCATGAAAAACTCCTTCAAACAACCTCCCACACACATCACACACAAGGCTTCTATCTGGGAGCTTGTGAGTGTGTTCAAAATCAATTTGCTTAACTATCATGGAGTGAGTGAAAGGATGGTTTTGGCTATACAAACAGAAGGCCATGTGACAGATAGCATGTTTGTCCGTTCGTGGGTTTGCTTTTCAGTTTTAACTGTTTTGTCAGTTCATAGCAGTATCATTCCATATGTGGAGCATATCTTATGTCCACAGAAAGTCAGTTTGAATTAGATGGACAAAAAGAATGTAACAGAGATACTTTTAAAACAACTTATAAAAATATATTTTAAAATAAAGATGTAATTCATTCCAGTGATGGCAAAGCGGAATTTTCAACAGCCATTATTCAGTGTCACATGATGCTTAAGAAATCTTTCTAATTTGCAGTTTTCAGGATTCTTTGATGAGAAGAAATTTCAAAAGAATAGCATTAGACATTACATATCTAAAGTACTATTAATATTGTTATTATTAATATTAATATATAACTATGTAACTCATATTATTTGACTGCTTAGACGGTTTTTGTACTCGGTTGCATTTCCATAGGCATAATTTGCAGTGGGGACGGGTGCAACATGTCCCCAACATTTTTTACCAAAGTATTTTTTTTTCCCTTACCACTTTTTGAAAGCCACAAAAAAAATGGTTTATGGTGAGCTGAGTTATTGGCTATATTGAATGTATGATCACAAATGGGATTTCTATTCAAAATACAATGTCATTTTATTTTGACAAGGAATCAGTTTTCTTGCTGTGAAATATGAATATTATGCAGAGGAAAGTGTTTAGATATACACTTATGCTGTGTATAATACATCATATCATGAATAAGATGAACGAGTATCGATATATGAATCACTCACTCAGAATGCCGACCATTTGTGGCCTTGTTTTCCATGTATAATATATGTATTATATATATATATATATAAATTGTATTTTTGCATGTGGGGCAGACACAAATCACGTCGTTCAAGGCAAAGTTTAACCAAAACTAAAAATTCTGTCATCATTTAATCAACCTCATGTCATTCCAAATCTGTTTGTGGAACATAAAAGAAGATATTTTGAGAAGTGCAGAAGAAAGAAAGTGTCACAGGTTTGGAACCACATGAGAGTGCGTACATTATGACAGATATTTTTTTCCCCTTTAAATCATAACATTGAGTTACAATAGTAACATTAGTTTCTTCTTTGTCTTGCCTAAACTAATTTACATATGGGTTACACTTTTCTCAAGTGTGATTTGTTGCTGGACACACTCATGTCACCAACAATCACTGTTGCAGGAAATTGCCAATAACCCTCATTGAAAGAGAATAACTTCCGGTCGCTTAAATGGCTGTCAGTGTGAACAACCTTTTACTCTGTATGGGTTCCAGGTCCTTTCCCTTTAAACAACAGATCAAGAGTAACAGAGAGAGGGTGACCATCAAGAAACATGTCTATATTAGGCAATGAATAGCCAACTCACACACTGAAATGCACTGTACCTTGTTTTTCTTTGAAGCTGCCCAAGAACAAGCAAGCCACTGTCAAAGATTTTTGACATGGCCCTTTTCCAAGATATGTAGAAAAATGTCCCTCAAGCAATTCTGGCTATAACAGTTCTAGTGATTTGATCAAGACCTCTTAAAAAGCATTAATGATAACAACAATATTATTACTATTATTATTATTATTATTATTGTTGTTAATAATTTTTTTATTTTAGAAAACAGTTGTGTAAATG
>RJVU01075617.1:2586438-2598170 GCA_003731715.1 Anabarilius grahami | reverse complement strand
ATATTAAGTCTATAAAAATTTTATAATATTAACAACAACAACAAAATAATAATAATAATAAACTATAATAACTGTAACAATTATTTTATCAATATTTTTTAAAGTATTTGTGTAAGGATGTTTGAGCTCATTATTATTATTATTATTATTAATTTAAGAAAGTACTTGTAAAGGATGTTTCTGCTAAATATAATTAAAAGAAAATTTTTTATTTTATATTAAGTCTATAATAATTTTATAATAACAACAACAACAATAAAAATAATAATAATAAACTATAATAACTGTAATACTTATTTTATCAATATTTTTTAAAGTATTTGTGTAAGGATGTTTGAGCTCATTATTATTATTATTATTATTAATTTAAGAAAGTACTTGTANTTGTGTAAAGTATGTTTCTGCTAAATATACTAATAAGAAAGTCTATAATAATTAAATAATATCAATAATAATAATAATAATAATAAACTATAATAACAGTAATAATTATTTTATCAACATTTTTAAGTATTTGTGTAAAGGTGTTTGATCCAATAATAATAATAATTATTATTATTATTGGCGTTTAAGTGTTTGGATAAGAATGCTTGAGCTGTTGCGTTATAAAGTTGTGTTAGTTATCAGAAATGAGTGCCAAAGCATAACTGCAATCTGACTTGGCCCTCTGACTCAAACCTTTACACAGCAGCCTGTCTGCTTCTAATCAAAACCGGAGAGTGCTTTCCCCAGCTAACACAATGACACACACACAGAGAGAGGCGTGGAAAGAGTGTATGTGTGTGTGTCTCTGTGTGTGAATGTCTGTGAGAGGAAAGGGAATGTGGCATGCCGATTTTATAGGAAGAATTAAATGTCATGAACAGCACGAAAATCGAGAGGGGGGGAAAAGAAAAGCAGAGAGAGAAAGAAAGTAAAGAGCAAGAAAAGTATACAACTGTCAGTTTCCAGAAGAACTGCACATTAGAGAGGATATGAAGAGCCTGGTTTCTAAAAAGAGAATTTGAGAAAGCAAGAGATGGAGGAAGAGAGAAAGAGAAACAGTGACTTAAGACTGTCAAAAACAAAAAGAACAGTCATCCCAAGCAAAGACTTCTAATACTGTCAAGATGACAACACGCTCTCCACGTTTCAAGCTCCACGCGTCTCTGTTTTCTTCTCCTCCTCCTTGTTTCTTCCAGGGAGAAAAAGCTCCAACAGGAACTGACCAAGATCAGTGATCGCTCCAGACATCTGGCGAGAGATTGGTGGAAGCGAATGGCTTTCTCCTCCCTCTTGCGGGGTTCTTGCATCATCTCTCCAACCGCTTCACTGAAGGAAAAGCGCAAATTGGTTGCTGAACCAATTAGGGACGCTTATTGTAGAGGAGCACTGCCGTTCTGACAGCTGAACATTTGATATATCAACAGAACTGAAGTACTAGTCTAGAGGCTTCAAACTTGGATTCATTTATATCTCAGAGTGTATTTTTCTGTATTTCCCTTCAGACCTCTTCAGTGCTGGAATTGTGTTTGATTGCATTGCATTGGACCATAGAGAAGTTGTTGACCCCTGGAGACACATGACCTTGACGTCCTGGCTGGCTTGAGAACAGATCTAGCTGTGTCAGAGGGTGAGCTCACCACACGACGGGGAGAGTGGGTAACTGGCCGCTCCATCGCCAAAGACAAACCATACCAACACGGAGTGACACAAGGCCAGAGGAGAACAAGAGGAGAATCATCCAGGTACTAATGCTTAGACTGTCCATCTGCTTATGAACCTCTTTAAAATGTCCACTGCGCTGGCTTAACTGTCATGTTTTCATTGTTTATATACAAATTAAGACATTTAGTTATTCTAGCAGGCACTACAGACTAATACTGAGACTTAGACATTACCAAACATGCACAAAAAGTAAGTTCAGGATGTCAGTGACGTGAGCAACTAAGGATTATCTTTCTTTACGACAAGATAACTGTCTTTATCGAAAACGAATAATCCACGAAAGCGCTTGCCAAAGGAAACCGAGCTCTGTCATGCTGGACTTCACAACCAGATGTTCCACAGAGGGAGTAACTTCTGGCCAGATGTGAGAGGAATGTCCTGGTTAGGACCTTCACTGAACGCTTGCCACTAACCGCTGACTTCACATAGACGTCATGAAGATCTATCAGACCTAAGGGACTACAAGAGCTTCTGTCATTTCACCACACTGTGTGGTTTTCCCCCAACGGTCTTTTATTACTTCTGGTCTAATTTTAAAAAGAAGTCAGTCCTTGGTGGCTAATCACTGAAAAATGACTTGTGCAAAATGTAGAGAAGTATTACTGTACTTTTTAGTGGGTGGAGGATCTGGTGAAATGCTTGGCTGACTCAACGTTTGGCGCAAGGGTAAATGTGATTCGTCTATTTTTTTCTCTTCATGATTCAGTCATGCAGCTGTTTTATAAATCTGTGTTATACATATATATATATATATACAGTCAAACCAAAATGTATTCAGTCACCTTGAACATTTCATTCATTAATACAGTTTATTCATTATAGTTTAAAAAAAAATGGTAATAAAATATGACAAGATCTCCGTGTTAAACTGTGTCAGAAAAAAATTAATCTTAATTATGTCAGATAACACTTAAACAAAACATGGTCAGGTCAAAGTGTCTGAATGGGCTAATTTTTGGTTCCAAATTTTCATACATTTTACTGCTAGTCCACTGTATGAAGAATTTTTGGGTATAATATGTCATAGTTTACTTTATTTTGCTATTCTCACTTACATAAATGAACTATAGTTTCTTGCGCCCACTAGTAAAAATCTATTAAAAATGTTAAAAAAGTCTGAATAATTTTTGGTTTGACTGTGTATATATATATATTAGGGGTGTGATGGTACACGTATTTGTACCGAACCATTTCGGTATGGTGCACATGTGTACCGAATGCATTACATTGCAACATTAAGATCTCCTGTTAATCGCAATAAGCTCTGCGTTTTGTTATTTTCGATAAGAAACAAAGTGTCATCCTTCAAATTCTGTCCACGAAATCACGAAATTCAAACAGAAAATGCCATATAGACACACTTTGATGTGGCATGACAGATCTCTGTATCGCCTCAGTTCAACCGGCAGTGCTGAGCTCGAGTGAACGCGATCATCCCTTCCTCTTTAATAGCCTAGTTACAGAATAAACATGAATGAACATCTAAAGGTATGTTGAAAGAGACAGTACAACTTACTGAAACGGTCATATCTCTTGTAATCGCTCAATCAGTGTTTCAACGGTGGAAAGACGTCAATAAAACAGCTTGTAAACAATAGGCAATAGGTCTTAGCCCATATATTCGTTATATTTTACTTAACCTGTTAGTGATGTCTTGATTATTTAATGTATGTTTAAATAAATCTGTCAATGACAGCCACTGTGTATAAATTTCAACAACAAATTTGAGTAAAACTTAATTTTATAATTAGATTTTGAAGTTAATGCAAAAACTGCCTTATGTGCAGCTTACAGGTTTGCATACAATTTGTTATTTGAGTGTTGATTATTATATCAAAAAAAATAAATAGCGATTGAATTTAGGCTAATAGTTTGGGCTCTGTTGTTAACCTTTAATATTATAGTACATTTTACATTTTACATTTATGCATTTGGCAGACGCTTTTATCCAAAGCGACTTACATTGCATTATACTATACATTTGTATTGGAGTATGTGCAATCCCTGGGATCCCATGACCTTGGCATTGCTAGTGCCATGCTCTAACCACTGAGCTACAGGAAAGCTGGTAGCCTAAGTAGCCTAATGTTCAAGTAAGGGCTCCCTACATAGTTTATAGCATTAGCAGAGATAATTTTTCTATCCTTAAGAAACTTTTAGTTATCATTTAATTTAATATATTTAAAGACAGAGACACAATTTGTTCAGTAAACTACTGTTTAATTAAAAAAAANGTTTTGTAAAAAAAAAAAAAAAAAAAAAAAATATATATATATATATATGTTTAGTTTTCTCCCCACCTGCTGTACCGAACCCCGTACCGAACCGTGACTTCAAAACCGAGGTACGTACCGAACCGTAGGTTTTGTGTACCGTTACCCCTAATACATATATATTACTCTATGTAATAATAATAATTTCTGTAAGTATCCAAAGCCAAAAGCTGTGAACACCGTTGGTTAATTAAACTTGGTTCTTCAAAAATAAATGTAGTATTTATAATGTTTTCAAGGCGTTTGTGGCATATTAAATTGTCAATGCGCTTTGCAGTATTACATAGAACAGGCTCTTCAGACTAAACAACTTTAAGAGCACTTGAGATTCAATGTCAATAGCATTCATAACATGTGGCATTTTCATTTCTCTCACATATAAAGATTGCATCATAAGTGTTTGACAATGAAGTAAGAAACTCTCTCTCAGTCTCTCTCTCTCTCTCTCTCTGTAGAAGGACCTGTATCTGGTTTTGTGCTTTCCGTGGGCCGTAATAATAAGGCTCTATGGGCTAGCAGAGGGATCTGGCCATGCCTGTTGCCGTTCGTGAGAGAAGCTGGGAGGATCATGTGACCCCACGCACAGGATTACAGTACAGCTATGATGACCTAGACTTGGTCTGCTGCCATGTGCGGTACCAGCGTGGCAGGTGTGCCTCGATGCCTGAGTGTGGTCCTCACCAGACTTGGACTTTATCCTGCCCTGAAAATTATACTGGAGATGAAATGAGAAGGATAGAGAGAATAGTGCAGAAGTTTCAGGGTGGATCTCAACCTAACTGTGATGGTGCAAAGGGCCGATCATTGATGCCTGGAGACACTGTCAATGAGACAGCACAGCACAAGAGTGACCAAGATAGCAGGCTACCTTCAGACAACGTGGCAGATCAAGATGAATTGCAGTGTTCTGCTTCGGGAAATTTGCAAGCTCACAATGATCATCCAGATAATAAGGAACTAAACAAGGATAAAGTATCAGTTCCCCATAGCCTGACACATTCTGTGCCTACTACCACAGTATTGGCTCAAATGGAGGAAACAGATGATTTATCAAATGTGTTGAAGGACAGTATCTCCTTAAACAACTCTGTCAAAGTTGACTGTTCTGAACTGCCTTATCCCAAAAGTGGAACTTCTGTAGAAAGTACAGAATCATTGATGAAGGTCACTGGGAGTAGTCAGATGTTACGTGTCACAAGCGGGATCACAGATATAACAAATAAACCTCCCACCTCTGACTCACAACATAAATCTGCAGATCCACACATTATTGAGGAAGGACAATGTTGTGAAACGTCTGAACAGACTATATTAACATCTGGCAAAGTTGAATGCTCATACACAGATGAAACTACGATCCCAAACGTTTTATCATCATCAACTTCTCAAGAAACTCATCACATTCCAGAAGCTAGCTTAGATGCTAATAAAGCAAGTCTAGTGTGCAAACATCACATAGTGACTCAAGGTCTACAAGACAATGAAAATCAGGAGGGCCATGGCATTTTTAAAAGTTTTGATCATGAGATGTTAAAAGTTGGAAGTTTTAAAACACCTGCTTGTGAAACTTCTCAACCGGAACCATCTGGAAAAATTGACACCATGGAAACATGGCATGATTGTTCCTCAAAACTCCAGACCATCCATGAGGGGTCTTTTCCTGAATCAGGAGATGATACTTCTACTCAAATATCAGCAGAGATGCCAGAACATTCAGCAGTTACAGACTTAAACACCAATAACTGTGAGAATCTGACAAACTTAGATGATCAAAACTCAAGGCTAAAGGAGCCAACTAGAGGAGAACCTCAACCTGAGGGACTCTATGAGGAACATCAAGCAAATCAAAATACAAATACAGCTAAAGACCCTGAGATTGTCCCAAAAGCGGAAATTCCCCTTGTCAAGCTTCGTACAAGGAAGGTAAGATGTTTTACATATATGTTCTTTTATGAGTTAACAATAATGTACAGGTATGATTTTGATTGGACTGAAATAGTCAACATCTTTAAATTATGTACAGCTTATGACGGGGTTCAATAACTTTTCCATTCAGTTTCATTTATACTCAAAGAAAATAAAAAGAAGAGCAGTGATGAAATAATTAGCTTTTTGCCCATGAGATTGTTTCCATTATGTATTATGGTTATGAAGGTCATCAGTCAGTCAGTAAGGGGAATTCTGGGGAAATTTCCACATAAATTTTCTGTAACAAAGCAATTAAGCATGCAAATAAATTATATGTTATGCATCACAAGATTTCAATTAGTTTCGTATTAAACATTGCATTGACTGTGTTTCTTATTTATTTATTCTCGGGTATGTTTGCAGTTTTTATTTTAGAGGCCATATAGAGAGCAGACCCGGAGTTATGAGGGTGGAAGACAGTGGGAATGGGATCAGGCTTGATTCAAGCCTGCATCTCCCACGTGAGCACCACAGCTCATACTGTACTGTAGTTCTGTTTTTTTTCAAAACTCCAAAAAGTGTTAAACTTTGGAGTGCACTTCATTCAACACATTTGTGTTGCAAACATGATTGGTAACACAAATGATGTGTTGTAGCTTGTTGAAGAGATGTGTGCCATTATTTTTCTAAGTTATCAGACTTATGATTTTCACCTGAATCTCACCTATAAAAGAGGTAAAAAAAATAAAAAATGTGTAGACTTACAGTGAAAAGTCATATCTATTCACACAAATGGGAATGGGCACTTTTTACTTCAGTCAGTAAGCAATCTAGCATCCATCCAGAATGACCTAGCAACCTACCCAGCAATGTGATATCAACCATTAAGAACACCTTATCAACCACTTAGCAATGCCATGTTATACAGTATATTTAAGAAAGACATTGTTATATTTATATATAAAATATTTATATATAATATAAAGTTTTCACATGCAGAGTAAGCACATTTTTGTCCAGAAAATGTCCAGTTACACTAACGTTCAAAGTTTGAGGTCGTTAAGATGTTTTAATATTTTTGAAATTATGCTCATCAAGGCTGCATTTGTTTGGTCAAAAAACAGTAATATTGTAAAAGATTATTAAAATTTAAAATAACTGTTTTCTATTTGAAAATATATAAAATGTAATTTATTTCTGTAATGGTGATTTATTTAGTGACCATTACTCCAGTCTTCAATGTCACATGATCCTTCAGGAATCATTCTAAAATGCAGATTTGGTGCTTAAGAAACTTTTTTTTTAAATTATTATTATTGTCCATGTTGAGAACAGTTTTGCTGCTTAATATTTTTGTGGAAACCCTGATTATTATTTTTTCAGGACACTTTGATGAATAGAAAGTTCATAAGAACAGTATTTATTTGAATTCGATTTTTTTTTATGTAACATTTTTTGTCTCTTTTGATCAATTTAATCCATCCTTGCTGAATAAAAGTATTAATTTCTTTAAATAAATAAAAAATATATATATATTATTATTGTTCTCTGCACAGCACACATCTCTTTATGAGTGGCCAGTACGCATGCTGGCTTTTATTTTTAGCTGCTTACAAACCAGTTCCAGCATGTTTCTTCTACAGACGCTTTCTTCCTTCTCCATGTTTGTTCTTGCTTGTATACACAGTTCCCTTTCGATACTCCACTTCGTACTGCGTATGGGGAAAAGTCTCCCTTTTTCCCCGTTACTGAAGCCTTTTTCAATAACGCAGTGCAACTGCACCGTCATTGGTTCACTCATAGACAAGTCGTTGANACGCAGTACTCGTTCCGTATCTCAGGGAACCGAGGTTACGTCAGTAACCGAGTACGTTCTGATTAAAAGCATTTATATAGCGCCATGCTTTTCAAACACCACATCCTAAATCACTATGCCAGCTCACTGCCACACCCTTTTGAAAGCAATGACATCAGTGCAACTTACATCCTTGGCCATGGGCATCTGTGGAATGTTCCACGGTCCAAGAAACTGGCGTCACAAGAGACCTAAAAGGGCACAAGAGTGTTCGAGAATGTGTAGTCATTGTGTGTCTGCTGATGTGTGACAGGTGTACTATGTGTAATCTGTTGTGGGTGTGCTTGTATGCATATATATTTTTACCTTTATGTGTTTACGTAGGTGATTGACAGCAGCCCGCCTTGCCAACCTCGGTCCCTTAGGTAAAGTCTCTCATAGCTTTCTGTGTTTATTCATCCTTGCCCAATTCCACAAGACCCTGGAGGCGTCGTCCAAAACACAGTCATTATTTATACAGCAGGATCCATTAGACAGGAACCAGCCCAAGCAAAACATGCCATGCTGTGTAATTGTCATTTATTTGTGAAACTGAAATCCAGGGCTGGTGGCTGGATTTCTTGTGGGGATTTGTGTTTGTTACGGAGCGCTGAAGTGAATGCTAGCCATTTAAGGGCTTGAACGACTCTTTTCTACTGCTAATGGAGACGTGGACTATTATAAGTTCAAGGACAGAGTGAGAAACATGAGCCTTGAGTGTGGGAGTTTTTGTTTGACATACGAGTACTGAAGGAATCCTGCTTATTCCAATTATCTCTTTATGAATGAGCAATAAAATTAGCAAAGGATTGTATTAGTATTGTAGATGGAGAGATAGTTGCTCATTTGGTTATTCTCAGAACAACACAGCAATGTCAATTATGTGGATAATATGACCAATGCTAACTGAAGTATTTCCCTTTTCACGCATGATGCTGCTCACACGCTGACACTCTGAATGTGCTGGATTGTGTCAGTCGGGGATATATCAGGGAGTTGAAGTATGAATCTGGGCTTCATGGTGGATTTGAGATTCTTGGAACCGTTTAAGTGGCACTAACACAGTGACTGTTTCAAAAATCACTCCCCATATTGAGCAATGGTCTGGAGATCACATTCTCTCTCTCTTTGTGTTTGTGCACTTGTGACTGTGTGCATGAATTTGTGCATACGAATCTTTGGGTTTTGAGTCACGATTCATAGGTTTTCGTTTCGATTCAGGTACGATTTTTGCAAATTTAGAATGATTCGATCTGATTCACAATGAGATTCAATTAGATTTTGATTACTATTTTTTATGCAGAATATTATTTGATACATTCAGTTTTCTCAACTTCTCACGCAAATATATCATTCTACATCACAAGCGATGCCACTGAATGACAGCATAAAGCTAAAGCTTTACTGCTGAAATTGTTTGCTATTTGGGTAAGTTATTTAAAATCTAACAGGTCACATGACAGAATTTATTCTGGCCACCGTTGCAACTGTTTTAAATATGTTAATCTTTGAGAAAACAGTCATTTTGTTGAATTACTGGTCAGTCGGTACATTTACAAACTCAGCACTGACCTGGTTCAAGAGTGATGGTTTGTTACTATATTATGTTCAAATATTTTACTAAAATAGTGGTTGATATTTTGATTCAACTCAGTGATTTTTGTGTCTCTGTGACTCAGAATCTTTTGAATCTGTTCAGCAAAAAGATTTGTTCAGATGTGTTCATTGATTTGAGGTACTCTTTCAGATTAGTTGCAGACACTTGTCTTTTGTTATGAATGAATCACCAAATGAATGAATCACCAAATGATTGAACCGAATCAATTAAACAATTTGATAAATAACAGTGTTGTTCACAACTGAAACAATTCTTTATTATCTATTTAGACTTTTTTTCCCCATCAAATTTGTCTGTGAAAAATAGGAGTCAGTGCATGGATTCATAAATGGATAAAAGATTTGTTCAAAATTACAGATTCACTCATAAAAATATCACCACTAAGTCATTCTATCACTCAAAAAAGGAGATATTTAGCACTGTTTCCTACAGGGGTATGTTCACAGAACATAGCTTATCTGTAGTATATAGCACATGCTAAGCTGTCAGAGAGTCTGTGTGTTGGTGCCATGATGCTAGACATCAGTGCCCATGATGTGTGATACAGATTTAATCTCCATTACATGTATGTGCTTTACATCTAGGCTGTGGTTTTGTATTGTTAGAGTTCTTAGATACTGCATATGTGTATGTGTGTGCATGTGTGAAATTCTAATAAAGTTTCTTATAAAAAGGCTTATATATCACTTTTTACTCACCCTTAGAGACAAAAGGATAATTAAATTGTGCAAAGGTACAGTAATTACTATGATAAAGATATTAATGATGAAGATCAATCTCATAATTAGCTCCCTGATGAATACTGCTGATTTGGCCTTGAGATGCACAAAGTTTCTAGAGCAGCCCTGTTGAACATACAGTATTTCACTTTGGCGTCGCTAGTTACTGAGCAAGCTGTTAACCAGCAAAACTGATGAAGCGGTGGACCAGCATGGCCTTTTTAGTGAAGTTTATTGATCAAGAAAGTGCTAGTTTAGCTAGTTAGTTCACAATTTCATAATTTACTCGCCCTCATGCATGTTTCTCTTTCTTCTGTGGAATACAAAAGAAGATATACTGTAAGTGTCTCAGTGGTTTTTGGGGTCGTCAGTGGGTTCCAGTGTTGTTTGGGACCCAAATGACTTTCCTTCCATGGACAAAAACAGCAATAATGTGAAATATTGTTACAATTAGAAATATTTTTAAATTTTTTTAAATGTAATTCTTGTTATGGCACAGGTGAATTTCCAGTCTCCAGTTTCACATGATCCTTCAGAATGCATACTAATATGTTGATTTGGTGCATTTCAAGTTGCATTTCTTATTATTTATTATTACACATTTTTTGTAACAATGTAAAAGTCTTTATTGTCACATTTGATTAATTTAATGCATGTTTGCTGAATTAAAGTATTAATTTCTTTAAAAAACAATCTTACTGACTCTAAACTTTTGAACAGTAGTGTATACTCATGGTCAGCTGTGTTAAAAGTGCTGGATAAGGGAGAAAACTGTTGATGTATGTCATGTTTAAATGCTCTGAGGTATATTGTAGTGCCAAGCACTTTGTCCTGCAAAGCTAGGAACAATAAATAAACGAGTCAAATGAACTCAAAATGTCCAGTAGGGGAATGAAATGGGCATCTTCTGTTCTCACAATCACACTCATGCAAAGTTATTCTAGCCCCCGACAGGGTTTTTGAGGAAGAATTTTGTTGACTGTGCTGACTGTGCAGTTTTCTTTAAATGAGAAAATATTATAAGAGCTTATTAAACACCCCCTGTAGCTCACACACCATTTTGATAAGCCCAATCAGGCTTAAAATATGGACTCATAATTATACTATCATTTTTCGTGTTCCAAGAGCTTGAGATTTGTGCGTGTATGTTTTAAATTCATTTACTATTCACAAACAATCAGTGTTCTGCATGTACAACCAGGACCAGCTGCACTGCAGTATGTTTGATTCCTTTGAACTGTGTTTTAAACTCGGTGAAAGAGGTCAAACTACCCGCTAAAGGCCTCTGTGTGCATAGAGCATCTGATGACCCTTGTCCCCCACTCTAGTTCCTGTGCCTTTTATTTTCAATAACTCCCAATAAATGATTCAAGTGGGAACTCTAAAGCAGGCAAGGAGTTCTGAACTCTCCTCTGTTAAGAAAAGCTTTATGTCAGGGCAAACCAGCAAAACAAGATTAGAAATGTGTGCCAGTAAGTTTCAAAAGAGGACATGTGGCTTAACATAGGAGCAATATGTCCAAAGGAAGAATTTACTATAAAGTGCAATTTAGTCGTCCGACTGCAGTGCTCCCTTTTCATATTTGATCTGGGCAGTATCTTGTGATGCTCTTTACCTGCTGCTTTCAGTGTTTATGGATGAACTCTTGTCACCACGTTTTGTTTAGTCTTAGT
>RJVU01075617.1:2567540-2586064 GCA_003731715.1 Anabarilius grahami | reverse complement strand
GTGTGTGTGTGTGTGTGTGTGTGTGTGTGTGTGTGTGTGTGTGTGTGTGTGTGTGTGTGTGTGTGTGTGTTTGTGTGCATTTTTGTGATTTATGAGGACACAATTTTGTATAATGACATGGGTATTACACTGGTTTTACGACATAAACATGAAATATGAGGACATTTCATGTTTAAAACAGCTTTAAAAACATAATAAACAATGTTTTATTAAAAATGTAAAAATGCAGAATGTTTTCTGTGATGGGTAGGGTTAGGGGATAGAATGTGGAGTTTGTACAGTATAAAAACCATTACGCCTATGCAATGTCCTCACTTTGATAGCAAAACAAACCTGTGTCTGTGTGAGTGTGTGTGTGTGTTGATGAGAGAAAGAGTTTAATGAGTTGAATAAGATGCTAACATCCATGGTAATACCGTAGAATTTGCACTTGGTATAATCGTAAAATGTAAAAATGTATGCCATATTTTAAAAATATGTTACATTTTAAACTTCTATTTTAAATTGTAACAATATTTAACAATATTACTGCTTTTACTGTATTTTTGATCAAATAAATGCAGCCTAGGTGAGCATAAGAGACTTCTTTCTCAAAAAAACAACAACTTTTGAATGGTAGTGTGTATGGTAGTCGTTCAGTATGAAGTATGATGTACAATGGTAAAAATAAAAAAATTGTCTAGAATATCATAGTATTACCATGGTACATGTCCAAACAATGATGGATGAAATTATGCATTTCAGTTTAGATAAAAGTAATTCTGAGTTTGCAAAATATTAAAACTAATAATGGATAACCTCACATTTGCAACAACATGCAAAAGAAGAGCGATCCTTCCAACCACAAACTGCAACTTTATTTTTTCTTTGGTATCTGCTGTGTCCGTGGGCGCTGAAGTAAGGTAAAGGATTCCTCTGTGTGTCCTTGAACAAACCAGCTCTCTGATTGACCTTATTCAATAATATCCAGCACAATAATTGGGATGGAAATTCTGAAGCTGTCTCTCTGTGCCTTCCCATAATACACCCAGTCTCTGTCCCACTTAAACATTGACATCTGCTCCAGTCACATGATGCAGTAATGTCATGTTCAAGACTTAGGCCAAATATCTAGCAAAATACTTCAGATACTGAAGTAAATGAGTTTACCAAAGGAATGTTGTAGCTTATGCCATTTCCTGAAAATCTGTGATGAGGTTATGTTTGCAAACACATTATACATTTGGGCTTTTTTTCAGTATGTTAGGCCTATTGTTTCAGTTTTATTATGATCATGTTTTTTTTAACTAAAAGAATTTTATAATGTTTTCAAATGTGTATCAGTGTGTTTCTGCAGTGACATTTTTGTGATGGTTGATCATAAGTGAATTTGTAATACTGTGAGCTAACTTTAGGCAAGTAGTCATGTATTTTTGAAAGTACATGAGTCAAACTAAATGAGCCGTCAGGTACTGCTGTATGAAACAATGCGTGAACGTAAATATTGTATGCTGACGTTTTCTATAATTTGTCATACTAATACAAGGTACTTGCCAAGTTTTTCCATGACCAATGCTCTGTATATTTACTTTATGATAATTAAATTAATTTAGCTCAGAGTTCTTCAGCCTTGCTTCTGGAAACCCACTGCCCAGTATGACATAAAGTACCATCTAAAAGGTTGATGTCATTTTAATTTATTTTTAAAAGAAACTAATACTGAAACAGAATCCTTCAAATAAATCTATCACATATTAAGCAGCACAGCCGTTTTCGACATTGATTATTATAAGAAATATTTCCAAATCAGCATATTATGAAAGATCATGTGACACTGAAGACTGGAGTAATGCATGGTTGCTGAAAATTCAGCTTTGCCATCACAGGAATAATTTTATTTAGTTTTATTTAGTTATTTAAGTTTAATAAAATAAATACAGCCTTGGCGAGCATAAAGGACTTCTTTCAATAACTTTGAAAGGTGGAAAAAGTAACCTTTTCATATCTTGACTGGAGGATTTAATTGTAAGGTAGGATTCAAACCAGAAATGCAGTTCCCCTGATGGATAGTGTGAAATCATTTCATTACAATAAGAGTTAAGGCCTGAAATTGCGCCATAGCATCTTTCAGGAGTTTTATCATGTATTTTATTTCCGGCTCTCTCTTCTCTAAGCCTGTCTTCCAAGTGAAGGATTATGCAGTATAGTTGGCTGCTGACAGCTTCCATTTTATTTTAGTGGCTTACCAGCGATGTGTCACTCTGCAGGACACACTCATTTCAGATGTTGAGGTCTTAAGGAAAGATCTGTGGGGTCACTGAGGACAGATTTGAGTTGGTCATAAACACATTCCCCAGAGATCCTTGGGAAAGAGGAAGAGAGCAGGGGGATTCTGGGAGATCTCACAGTGTGGGGATTCTGTCATATCAAAACAGGAAGAGGCCTGTAGGAATGTGACCCCTAGAAGAGACTAAAAGACAGTGAAACTGGAATAATTTTCATACCCATTAAAGATGCAGTTCTTAAAAAAAGTTTTTCTGGCATATTCCTCCATATAAGACTCTGTAAGACAGATGCCACTTATATCAGAGATGGAACAATACATCACATGAGAGTGAGAACAGAGGGCTCTGTGTGTATGTGCTGTGTTTATGAGCGTTCCAGAACAAGTCAGTTTAGTCATGGAAAAGCTTAGGCATATGCAACTAGCTTTCACCACACACACTCGCATAATTTTGGCTCACCTCTCCAAATCCAACAGCAAAGCACTGACTCTGACAGGATAATTCTGTGCTAAATGGAAAATAAATGGGGAGGCAGTCACAAGACATTATAATAATAGAGAGAGAGAACACACACAAACTTACGCATAAATCTTTTGATTTATTTCTGGCCCTCTAAGGCCTTCTTACCTCTGTTTCACCTCATATACAGAAAGCAGTGTATATTTACAGGTTAGCTTTCACACTGCCCATACAATATAAATTATAAAAATTAAAATTAATAATTATATATATTAAAAAAACTACATATATAGAGTCTAAATGCTTGATATATGTCTGAATACTTGATCTTGTTTCAGNTGATTCTTGATTATCCCATGATTTACTCACCCTAAAGCCATCCTAGGTGTATATGACCATCTTGTTTCAGACGAACACAATTGCTCTTCCTCCCAAATCGACTTGCGCAGTATGCATATGGTCGTCTGCCGGAAGCTAGTTATTTGAATTTATAAAGTTTTAAATATGGATATTTTTCTTACAAAAATGCATCACTTTGCTTCTAAAGGCCTTTTTTAAACTGTTGGAGCCGTATGGATTACTTTGATTATGGATGGATGCATTTTTTTTGTCGTTGTTGTTCAAAATGCGGGCACCCATTCACAACCATTATAAACCTTATAGGACTAAGGATATTTTTAAAAATATCTCAGATTGTGTTCGTCTGAAATAAGATAGTCATATACACCTATGGCTTAAGGGTGAGTAAATCATGGGATAATTTTCATTTTTGGGTGAACTAGTACTGCTTTCATTTATGCACTCACACACAGAGATCATGCTGTGCACACACATTCAGAAACACAGACATGCCCTGTGTCTTTTATTAATATATTTGCTTCGGTATACTGAATCGCTACATTACTCAACAAGGAGTTTGTAACGTTGCTGTTTTTGAAGTAATTCAACTCACAACTTCATCGCTAGTAGAGAGAGGCTGCACAGACACAGGTAATTCAAACGCATATTACACGCATATCTCGGTGTCTGATTTAAATCAGACAGAATGCAAGATCTAGAGTGGTAGCTGACAAAAATAACCATCATTTGAGCCCCCTCCAGTCAAATTTAGCGCTGCAAACATCAATGAGCTTTAACTTGTCATTGCTGGCAAATGACCATGGATTAAATTGGATTGACCTTCCAGCTAATCAGAATCAAGTATTCAGACAGACCATGGTATATGTAAACCACGGCTAGCTGTGCATTAAACAATTTTAATGCACGAATTGGAGGCAAAAAAAAAACATACCTATACTGCACAAATATTCTTTGTTACAGGTACTTGCACCTAGCCTGACGTGGTCATACTCAATTCTAGTTTGAATATGAGTCTGATACTGCTCCGTTGGGCTTTGATTATGGGGGCGTATTTCAACCGATCCAGGAAAGACCTCAATTGGATAGACCTACAACCAATCAGAGCTACAGAGTTAGTGACGTGTGTTGAGCGACGCATAGTTGTCAACAGAACTCAACTGCACACATGCTGGAACTAGTAGAAGATGAGCGTAAACAATCTTTGCCGGTGTTGTAAAAAGAATTTAAGTATATACAGAGTACTTGCCAACACGAGCTAATTTTTGAGAGAAGTATTAAAGGTAAATGCATATACGATCAAATTCTCCGATAATTCTCTATTTGTCGATATCTTCTATAACGGACGCGATGGCGGAATCTACAGGTCTTTCTCAGTTCTTCAGGTTCTTCAACACCAGCCATCATTGTTGTAAACTAATTCAACCCAAGCGCTCTTTGATGACGTGGCTGATTACTTTTCTGGTGATAATCTGTCAATCATCGCCCTGACAATGTGATTGGTCCGAACAGTTTCTGTTCGGGCATAATTACTCCTCTACGGATCGAGTCCAGACCGAACTCCCCGACCTGACCGAAAAGGTCACACTTTTCACAAAATGAGCAGCATAAATGCTTTCAGCATTGATAATAATCTTGAGCACCAAACCAGCATATTAAAATTATTACTTTTCAATGTACTGCACAGACTCAAGTGTTCAATGGCACACAGTATTCATTTACATTTAATCATTTTAGCAGACACTTTTATTCAAAGCAAATTACAAATGAGGAGAACATGTTCTCATAAAGAGTATATACAGTCAAACCAAAATTTATTCAGACACCTTGAACATTTCATTCATTAATACGGTTTATTCACTATAGTTTAAAAAAAATGGTAATAAAATATGACAAGATCTCAGAGTGTGTCAGAAAAAAATTAATCTTAATAATGTCAGATAACACTTAAGCAAAACATTGGTCAGTTCAAAATGTCTGAATAAATTTTGGTCCCAAATTTTTATCAATTTTACTGGTAGTCCACTGTATGAAGAATTTTTGGGTATTATATGTCACAGTTTACTTTATTTTGCTATCCTCCCTTACATAAATGAACTATAGCATCCTGCACGCACTAGTAAAAAATATATAAAAAATTATATCTAGTGTCTGAATAATTTTGGGTTTGACTATTACTATATAAACAGAATAAGCCAAACATTTGAATAATTGGCTTACCATGCAAAGCATCTTTATCACCAGAATGCTATGTAAGATGAAGAAAAAAGTATGAGAGAGGTTGTGGTCGAAGCCAAATGATTATAAAGCGTGATGCAAAAATCTTGACACAAAAAGAACTAAGCAAAGGGAAAAGTAGATTACCGTAAAAAAAGAAGAAGAAGAAGAAAAATGAAAAGATTCATAACAGACTACAACTGTCCAAGGACTGAACTGGCTGAAATCCAAATGACCTACAATTAACCAACTTTAATAATTTTCTCTATTTTCAGATTATTAATAAGTCAACAATGATAGTAAATCACTTTTATTCTTTGAGGAAAGTGTTTCAGTGTAACATTCAAATAAAAATGCACTTTCAGTTTCACACTTTATATCGAAGCTTATTAAAACACAAGCAGATGCACAGTCGAAATGTCAAGTAAAGGTCACTGTAGTGAATGGTGTGCTGTGTGAATGTAGAATGTGTTGTGTGTATGTGTGAGAGCATATGTGTGTGTACATGCTTTTCTGTTCTTGTAGCTTTGAAAAGCCTGACCAAAAAAAAACAACAAAAAAAAAACATTGGGGACAGAAAATGGTCTATAATGACAGAAAATGTCCAAATTCCTATCTAAAATGTCACCAAGTCTGCTTTCTCTATCAAGGGGTATTATTTGCCACCTGGATTTGACTTTCAGGGGCATTTTTTATAAATTATACTGAATATATAATTTGATCCTTTTGAATATTTTTTTTTTAAATATTACTTCTTTATGATGCTTACAGTATATCTACTAGGCTTTTAATTGAATATTAAGAGCTATATCAAAACACATTTACCTCCTCAATTTTAATTGTAGGTGCTTGTCACTTTCTGTGGAATTTTTGCCCAGAGCCGCCCTTAATTTCTGATCCTATAAACAAGCTTGTATTTGTGTTTCTTTTAGAATGTCCACATCTGTAGTGTCTTACTGAAAGCACACCACCTGAGGTCAGTGTAACACCTGATATCACATACAAGACGTTAAGGAAGCAAGACAGATGAGAGGAATCTTTCTGTAGTTCATCATTTCAAACTCGCATGCATTAAGCAGGAATGTGATGCCAATGTCTACTTTCAGGAGTTACTGTGACCTCTATTTACAATAACCTTTTAAAAATTACTGCACCATTTTACTTTTTTTCTGATAAGTTAGTTATTTTTTTAGTAATCAAATGTGTCCTTTTTTTCTCTCAAAAAAAAAAAAAAACTTTGGAAAAATCAAAATACAAGCAAGTAAAATGTAAGATACTGTCATTAGTCGAAGTAGAGCTATGAATGTGCTGTGGATAGCATATATAGCTCGGATAATGGAAGTACTAGATAAATCATGTTTGAGTTCAGATTGAGATCTCTGACTTTTGATTGCAGACTTTGGTATCTTGGCAAACATGAGCAGAGTTTGTGACATTGTTGGGATCTCTTCTGAAACTCTGGAGGAGATGTATGTGGCACAGCTGTGGCCACCAGCTGGGGAGAAGCAGGAGACTCCATTTAATTTAATTTGTGTCAAAGAGAAACCCTTTGGATTGTAAAGAGATCTCTTTTGTAACTGTGATAAATGCATTCACACTGTGCATTTTAATTGCCTTACATTTTAACTTCAAAATTTCAAACTTTATATATGTGTAATGGGTATTTCGTGTTTGTTTTCTGTTTGAATGGGTTTTGAATCATGTATCTACGGAAGCCCTAAACGGCCATGGATTATTTTTTTTTTCTATCTTGTTTTCTCGTGATCACGACTTATTTTCTCGTGATCTCGAGATAACATAAGTTGTTCCCTTTCGTGGGAACTATCGACGCTACGTCGAATGACGATTCTACCGTCGCTATAGTAACGAACACAACTTTGACGCGCATCTGATCGTCGGATAAATCATGCGCTCTTATATCTTGCGGATATCTCGATATTTCAGCTAAATGTTTACTACACTTAATAATAAAGTTTACAATAAATAAATACATAGGCTAATCAATCACTGTTCAATAAATGTACGCATAACATATTGTTTGTGTAATTAACATAATATTCAACAGAGCATCTCAAGCGCAGGCAGAGTGCCTTCAGAAAGATGCCAGATTATTCTATGATTCTAAAACCTTTTAGATTAAACCAAATTTATTTTCCGTTCTCATTTAAAAAAAAAATATATATATATATATATTACATAATGTGTTTGTTATTTTTATTCGTCATGTAGGATAGGCTGTGATATCATGTGCGTTAAACTGTCTTCCTCCTATCTTCCATTAAAAAGAGGTGCAGTATTCCAGATTTCCAAAAAACAAAACAAAAAAACTTTAATCCACTTGAGAAGTGTGTTTATGTGTATGTGTGTTGTTTCCTACAAAGAAATGTAAAGATAGGCCTACAATAGGTTACATACTATCACTGAATTAAATGACATAGGCTATAAATCACATTTCTTATCACTACATTAAGTGACATATTTAGGTAAACAAACACTGAAACTGCGATGATTAAAATAGCGTCTTAAAGATACACAATAAGGTTTAAACAGAATACTATACAGTGACATCAAAATTAGTTTTAATAAACAATACGTTTAGTATCACACCAAACTATTGCGGTCGTGAAACTGTGGTGAGTCATGCAACTAGTCAGAACGATAACAGATACACTTTCAAGCAAAATAATTATAATCAGTCATTTAACAGTTAAGTTAATCGCTTAAGGGACACAATACTGCACAAAATAAAGCGATCACGAAAACTCTCTCTGTCCGAGACTCATACAATCTGAGCCAATATGAACTAATACAGTAAAGTGGATATTTACAGCGCATCACCAGTTATATTTGGTAACATACTGCCACCTGTTGGCACATTTGTGTAATTTAGAGCAGAGATTAAAGGTGCTAAAGAGGATGTTTTGTTTTATACATTTTTGCAATATTACTTGAAACTGTCTTTACTAAATGATAAAAGACTATTTATTAGGTGCACTGAAAGGAATATCATTAATATACATCATCTGTGCACGAGGTAGGGCCTTAAAAACATCAGCCAATCGTTTACGCGATCAACACATAAACGATTGGTCCTCTGGCTTGTCAATCACTGCCATTACGTTCCTTGTGAGAGACGTGCGCGGATTGGCCCTCTGGCTTGTCAATCACTGCCATGACGTTCCTTGTGAGAGACGCGCGGCTGCGCGCTCCAGTAACTTTCCACACTCCACAGGCGCCGCATGCAATGTTTTTGTCAGGAGACAGGAGTAACAACTGCAGATTATGAGTTACCTGCGGTGAGTCCGACATAATGAATCCACTAAAGCCGGGCACACATTTAACGACTAGCTAAAACATTCTAGGACTGTGCTGAACATACAAGCGATTGTTTCCTGCGACTGAAGCCGATTGAAATACTTACACATGGAATTTGAACACCGACTGTAATCGCAGACTGAACGCGACTGGACGCGTTTGAGCACGATCAGTCATAAGTATCAATTTACATTCATAATCGGCCTTACAATCGTTAAGTGTGTGCACGGCCTTAAGTATCCGGTAACTGAAACCAAACTTTTTTGAAAACTCCTGCCAGGGTGAAGATTTTTAGAAACTCCGGTTGCATTGTTGTCTTGTAGACGGACCGGAGATTTTGGCTTGTGACGTCGGAACCGGAACTGGTAATACTTTTTTTTTCTCCAGGCTTCTGATTGGCAAACATGGCTTTACAGTTAGGGTTATATCGCCACCCGTTTGTTTGGCATGCTCTTGACAGCGCTTCATAGCGTGCTTTTGCGTTTTCATGTGGACGTGTTAAGTATGGACTAGGCCTTAGTTTCCTGTGTTTCAATCAGTTACTATGGTTTCTCATTGTTTCATTATCGTTTACACCTGGTATTCATTCAGTTGATGGTTTGGTCTATCTATTTAAGCTCTGTGTTACGTTTAGTTCATTGTCAGTTCTTGTCACATTTGGTTGTTTTGTTCATGTTCTTTGGTTATGAGTGTAAATAAAAACGAATACTGCTTGTGTTTAGATTTATTCATCTTTATTGCAACCATCTGTGACAATGGGTGAAAAAAAATATTTATCTATTTGTTATTATATCTTTACATTTTACTTAAATTAAAAAGACAACTATATATGTTTGTTTGTTGATTGATTAGTTAATTTTATTCAGTGTCAGAGATATTATCATTAACTAAAAGCATAAAAATGTCATTACTTTAAATAAAATAAACATTAACTGAAATAAAATAAAAGTAATTGCTAGTTGCCAAGGCAACATTTCTATAATACAGTTCTATAATAACTAAAACTAGAAAAAAATAAAAAATAAAACTTGATTATGTATATATATATATATATATATACATACATAATGACAACAAAATCTAATTCAAAATATAAAAACAACTATAATAGCATAACAATGATTCTAAATGCTGTTTATGTAATATAAACTTATTTTAAATGTGTACATTTTTAATTGTAAATAAATAATTTAGTTTAATTCAGTTAGTTAGTTAGTTAGTTAGTTAGTTAGTTAGTTAGTTAGCTATTCTGTGATATAAAGATTCCAAGAATTTTTCATTTACATTTTATCACAGTGTATTTCCAGGAATAGATAAGAGATGATAAATAGTGTGTCTTTGTCTGATATAGCGTCACTATTCTGTCTGACTCTTCTGACAGAGAATAGTCCTAAACAAACAGTTTATTCTCTCTGGCAAAGTGCTCTAAATTAGCACACACACACACACATGTTCGTTTTTGTGAATTGTGGGGACATTCCATAGGTGTAATGGTTTTTATACTGTACAAACCGTATTTTCTATTCCCTTACACCAACCCTACCCATAAACCTAACCATCACAGGAAAATGTGCACATTTTTACTTTCTCAAAAAAACTCATTCTGTATGATTTATAAGCCTTTTGAAAAGTGGGGACATGGGTAATGTCCTCATAAATCATGAACCCATGTCCTCATAAACCCATGTCATTACAAATTTGTGTCCTGATATGTCACAAAAACGCAAGCACGCACACACATACACACAAAGCAGAATGAGGAACTTGATTATATGCATGTTTATACCTCCATCAGGGTTAATGTGTGAGCTTTTCCTGTTCTCTGACCATGTTGTCAGCTGATGTGTCATGAGTGGGATGATTGTGTTTGTTTGACCTAATTTAACGGATTCATGCTTTTAAATAGAGAGAGAGAAAAAAATACATAAAGCACAGTGTGTTCACAGTGTATGCATATACGAAAATCCAAATGAGATTTTGAATAAATAATGATTCGAATTTCAGTCCATTCATCATGTTAAGGCTCATGTTAAGGTTAAAGGGATAGTTCACCGAAAAATGAAAATTTGATGTTTATCTGCTTACCCCCAGGGCATCCAAGATGTAGGTGACTTTGTTTCTTCAGTGGAACACAAATGATGATTTTTAACTCCAACCGTTGCCGTCTGTCACCCGTATAATGCGTGTCAATAGAAACTCCATCTATAAGAGTCAATAAACATGCACAGACTAATCCAAATTAAACCCTGCGGCTCGTGACGACACATTGATGTCCTAAGACACGAAACGATCGGTTAGTGCGAGAAACCGAACAGTATTTATATAATTTTTTACCTCTAATACACCTTTTTTACCTCTAATTTACCTCTAATATGTCCAACTGCCCTCCACATCCGGTTAGTGAGGTCTGATCGTGCTCTGACAACAGAAGTGATGTCTCGCTCTCATTGAAGGAAAGCGACATCACTTCCGTCATCAGAACGCGTTTTTTGACCTCACTAACCGGATGCTGAACGCAGTTGGACATAGTGGTGTTTTAGAGGTAAAAAATGATATAAATACTGTTCAGTTTCTCGCACAAACCGATCGTTTAATGTCTTAGGACATCAATTTGTCGTCACAAGCCGCAGGGTTTAATTTGGATTTGTCTGTGAATGTTTTTTTGACTCTTATAGATGGAGTTCCTATTGACACGCATTATACGGCTGACAGACGGCAACGGTTGGAGTTAAAAATCATCATTTGTGTTCTACTGAAGAAACAAAGTCACCTACATCTTGGATGCCCTGGGGGTAAGAAGATAAGCATCAAATTTTCATTTTTGGGTGAACTATCCCTTTAACGTTATACACAAAATCCTTACTTGTCACACAATTTCTGAAATCTGACACTCAAACACCAGAACCACACACCAAATCTGCAAAACCATATGCTAATTCTCTGCCTTCGACTCAGTTTACAATTTCATAAAACACTTTTTGCAAAACACAACACACAATTCTCAATGTAACACACAAAAAACTAAATGGAAGTTTCTTGATTTCCTTTTTCAAACACAACCATTGTTTCTGTCCAACTACACATGCTTAATGAATTTATCTTCTTTCGTACTGTGTGATACTGTATTCACAACCACAAATGCTTACAGTAAAAAATAAATTGTTTGGTTTCAATCTTGCTTTTATGTTTATCATGAGTTTTTCAACATCTCTCTGCCAAATACTTTCAATCTTGTACAGAAATGTACATAGGAGCTCATGAAAGAAGAGCTATAGGTTTTGAATAACTGTGTGTATATATATCCAAAAACAGAATTATGGCAAAGGTGTTTGCAACATAAGAGACATGAGACATTTTGCATTTTGTGTGTGCAATTCTTGGATTTGTGTGAAATTTTGAAAAAATGAGGTTAAGTTTTGAAAAGCAGTTGAAAAAACTGTTAGAACAGTACACACATACAGTATATGAAATAGTATAAAGTTAATGATAGCACAAATTAACTCCTTTTATGGTAATTTTTTTTTGTCATTTAGGGGCTAGACAGTACCACTCCCCTTTCACTTTCATTATAGAACAGAGCAAAACTCTTCCTTGTGAAGATAGTCATTCAGTCAATACATTAAGAGAGACATTTTCATTTTTGGTGAACCGATATTAACCCTGCAAGTAAACTTCTAAAATGACTTGGGCAAACTTGTTTCCACATAGATGTGCTCATCAAATAAGTCTATCAGCTAATCCTCATAACCTGTGCTCTATATTGAAACACTAGGACAAAAACAAACTCTTAAAAACCTTCAAGGTGTCTGGAGATAAAATGTGTGTTTTGGACAATGACTTGTATTTTTGTTAGCTCATTATTAGCAGAGTGTCTCTCTTTCTCTCCCTGTTTGCTCTGTGATAGACAAGCGTGTATTAAGGGTAAATACCAGAACAAGCTACGCAAGCCCTTTACACACTGCACTGCTTTGTGTGGGGCTGTTTGCACAGGCCTGGTTCAGACACGGGGCAAGTGCCAGCATCATTCCTCTCTGCTTGAGTAGCATTACAACTTCTGTTTTCCACTCTTTCTGTCTGTCTCTCTCTCTCTCTCTCTCTCCTCTCTGTGTAGCTCTCTGCTTGTAATTTAATCATTCCGCCACTGTGGACTGTGTTAATGCAGAAGGTGATTTTCCAAACCAAAACTAATTAAATAATACTATCTACTTTCTGCATTTTCTATTGTCTTCAGATTATTTTGATACCTTTTCGGTCAAGAATGCAAAATAAGCAGTTCTGGTTGTAGTGCATTACTAAGTACTTAATCTAATTTAATTACTGTTCCCTTGAAAATTGCATTCAAATTTTATTTTTTAATTTTAATTTTAATGCAGTATTTAATTGCATAAAATGCTGTATAGACTATAGAACAATTCCATATAACACAATAGTGGAGTTAACATCAATATTTAACACCTAATATTAAAGTGTATGGGCCCTATTTTAACGATCTAAGCGCATGGTCTAAAGCGCAATGCGCAAATGCACTCAGGACGTTTCTGAATCCACTTTTGCTAGTTTAACGACGGGGGAAAGATGGTCTATTCTCTTAAGGAGTAATGGGTGTGTTTTGGGCGTAACGTGCAATAAACCAATCAGAGTCTCCCATTACCTTTAAAAGCCATTTGCGCTCGCGCCATGCAGATTCACTATTTACATGGCAGAATTTGCAAGCGGAAAAAACTGAACACTTCTCTAACGAGGAAACGGGTCTGCTCGTGCGCGAGGTTAAAGCACGCAAGCAGACCATCTACAGGACAAGCCAGATTCCACCAAAGCATTTTTATCTTTATGCACAAAATAATAATCTTTTTCATTGTACAATCTTTAAATTGTACATCCTTTTATTTTTAATATTTAGCATTTGGTTTGTGTGCTGCTGCGTGTCCCTGTGTGTGTAATAAGCAGAGTTTATGCCCGCCTATAAGCGCATATTACAAACGCGCTCTTTAAATATATATATTTATATATATTGTTTTCGATTTTGTCACATTATTAGGTCAGAGCGACGAAAGATCGCCTCTGCAGAAGAAGTTCTACATCATTGCCTCTTTAGCCCCGCCCACCGATTCGCACATGTCAGTAGTAAACAGGAAACAGTCAGACAAACACAAAAACAGGATTACTCCAGCAACAAAATGATAGTGATGCCTATGAGGAAAATAGTTTTTTTTCTTTGCCTTCTTGTGATCCTATAACAGTAAGAAAGCATGGATGAACTTTATTTTTAACCAAGTTCCAGTCATATCGTGTCAGCACTGTTCGCTTCATTTTACTGCAGATTCGAATAGTTGTGATTTGCTGTTCTTTCATTTGCATCGGCATTTATGGGGTTAATGTATTGGATCATGGTTGGATATGGAAGAAAGCACGTAGACTTTCTTTTGTTATCGTTTTGATCGAAGCCATTCACTGTAATTCTGAAAAAAAGCTTCATCAAATTCTATATTATATAATAAAATATATATTATAATAATTACATTTATCAAAATAGCTTTTAATATATATTTATTGTTTTTATTATTTATTAATTAAATATACATCCACTTTCTGTGTTTTTATGGATTTCTATTGTCTTCAGCTCATTTTGATCATTTTTGTTCAAGAATGTACTCATTTAAATAATAATCTATTGCCATTAAAACCAGGCTTTGTAATATTGTCAAGAATATCTAACCAAACACAATGGAAGCCAATTTTACATTAGTTAGAAGTCTACATTCTACAATATTTTGTCTTCTATTGACATTCGAAAGTCTTACAGGTTTAGAAATTATAGATTTTTATTTTTGGGTTAACTGTTCCTTTAATAGCACTTTCCACCATTAAGAGTAAAAAAAGTTTAGATTAAATATAATGAAGTGTTGCCTCAGCTTGTATGGAAAAGTCCCATCTTCATCCGATTCGGCGCCTGGTCTGCTGTGGCATATGTTTTAAGAATTGTCATTAGGAGCGTTCAGATTAATGTCAGTGTTGGTTTTAAGATTACATTTCTCAAATAAAATATGATTATATTTCTGTTTTTCTCATTTCAGGGCTCACGGGAGGAGAGGGAGAAGGAAAGGTCACGTTTGGACTCCATGGTTCTGTTAATAATGAAGCTGGATCAGTTGGACAAAGAGATTGAAAATGCTCTAAGCTCCTCCCTCAATGGCACTCCCAATTTAAAGAGGCGGATCATCTCTGTGAGTGGCCACCAATCAGAAGCTTTCATGCAAATAACACACTAATTTCTTCTGAAAGACATGCAATGATGTATGAAATAATGGTCAGCATCTGCATCAGATCTACCAGTACTAAATCTATGTAAAGTACCTGACACAAAGGTTTGATACAGTATGTGATTGTTTAAAGCGTGACGCTATTTTTATTTTTTTTAAACAGGAAGTTGATTTAGAAATGCTGGATTCAGCAGGAAGTCTTTCAGCATCCTCCCAGTCTCTAAACACCCCACTTTATAACTCTTCATCATCACTGTCCTCATCAGTACCCTCTGGAGCTTCTGGGGCTAGACCAAAAAATGAGGTTAGTAAACTAAAACCTGTCATTTAACAACTGATTAAATCAAATACCAATAACTGATATAATACATAGTTTTCAGCTTTTCATTATTGTGAAGAGTACCTTTACATACCAATCATACTTTCTCAGGGCTCTGGAATTGGTTAAACCTGATGTCAGTCATCACTTATTCACTTGTTAAAGAGGCAACTGAAGTGTCCAACATTTAGACATGCTTTTCTGTATGCTGAATGACAATGTAAACAGCAAATTAGAGTGTGCTGTGGTACCAGCAGCCACTTTAAAGTTTACAGACACTATCTCTCTCATGTCTCTCATCCTCCTTCTTATTTTCTTCTTTCTGAGTGGCTAAAGCTGCTGGAACATGATAATAACAGCCTTTACCGCCTGCCAAACTGAAACACACTGAGAACATTCTTATGATCTTCCCCTCTGGTGCATGCACATGTCTGGATGTCTATGGATGTGAGCGAGTGAGTTTTTTATGTGAGTTTGTGTTCTGATGTGAGTGTAAGAGTCTTCCATCTGATTACCCATTACATGCTTGACTCCACATTTCAGAAACACATGGCAAACAACACTTAAAGTGTCATTGAGAGGCAGGGAAAGATGGACAGAATGTTTCCATGTCTGAATGTGTGGACAAATTTAAAAAACGTCTGTTTAAGAGCAGAAACAAGTCAGTAAAGGCAGATATGAGTAAGTGAATGTGGGGAAGGACATACAAGTTGGTGGTGCTACTTATCAATGTCAAAAGTCATATTTTTTTTAGTAGATAAGTCAATGTCATCAAAAAAATCTTTGAGTTACAGGTAAATCACCAGATTATAGCACTTATGAACAAAACTGAAATTGGTGATGTAAATTTAAATTGTGTCTGACTTATAGACTTAACCCTTTAACACGTACGATCACACCGGTGTGATCAGTCTTNTTAATAATTATATTAAAGTATGATTTATAAGTATGAATCATAATTCTATTAAATTTATAATATTTAAACGTTATGATAAATTTAAGGCAGCTATTTACACTAAGTGACAATAGCAGCATTTTCTTAGTGATATGTTGTTTACACTAGGTGAAAATAGCAAAATATTCTATTTACATTGTGTAAAATTATCAGTTCTTTGCAATAAGAGTAAATAGTAATTATGCTATCTATACTTTATATTGGCAGATACAATTTGCACCTCAGTATTTTTGTACATTAACAGGATTCAGTAATATCATAGAGTATAAATGATTATATTTATTACAATTAAATGGATGCTGCCTTATTGGGAGAATAAAAACCCTCCCTACACCTTCCTGTAGTCTAACCCTACCCAATAAACACTTTTAATAATATTAAACACTTATTCGCAGTTTATTTACACTTTTAGAACATCATTTTCATTTTTATTGAAAATAAATGCAAGCTTAGTAAAAGGCGGATTTGAGCCGGTGTCCATGGCATTAAAATCCAGGTCTGCAAACCTTACTTGCTACTGCTGCCTCTTTTTTAAATCTTGAGTGGGCGGAGCTAGTGTAAATAGAGTTTGCCAACAAGGTACGCTATTTGCACTTAGTGTAAATAGACACTCCTTAAAGGGCAAGGTAACGCTTTACAATAAGGTCTCATTTGTTAGCACTGATGCACTAGTTAACATGAAATAACAATAAGCAATATGTGTTTTACAGCATTTATTAATCTTTGTTAAAGTGCCCCTATTATGCCTTTTTTAAGGTTCCTTATATTGTTTTGGGAGTCTCCTACAACAGGTTTGCATCCATGCAAGGTCAAAAACACATAATGTACATTTACTTTCACCTCAGTTCGTAAACGATTCGTTAGAAGTTCAATGAATCAGTCTCTCTAAACCCCTCCTTTCCGTGAGCCTACACTGCTCTGATTGGTCAGATAGCCCAATCCTTTGTGATTGGTCTACTGTGCACACCGCGTGCCCATTGCCATAACTGAATGACAGCTATCAATTAGAAACTAAAGACATTGTATTGTATACAATGTATAGTATGGACAGAAAAGATAGCATCGATTTTACCGTATCACTTCGAGCCCGAGTCCGACAATGAAACGTCTGAAGTAGTCAATCAACCAGAAACTGATTCTCAATCACGACTGGAGTAGGACGTTTCTCTATGGTAAGTGTCACTTTAGTTTGTGTAATTTAAGATGTGATAGTATAGTCACTGTTGTACTTTATGTAGGTGCACCTGTGGGAACTGTATCAGAATGCCAAGCGAAGCTGAAAACCTCTGAACATAAGATAAACATTTAGGCCAGATGTGTACAGACTTTTTCGTCAACTATTAAAGGTGCTCTAAGTGATCCTGGGCGGAGTAACTTCCTGTTGACGTTCGAAGTGTTGTCAAACAAAACAGAGGCTAGCTAGACCCTCCCTCCTCCTCCTCCTCCCCCTCCCCTCCATGCTTCCTGAAACAGTCATGAACACGCATTCAAAATCATTCTTGTCGGTTATTGGCTGGAGCATGTTTATTATGTTTCGTGGTCCAGGCTGCACCAGTTTGTTTTTATTGCCGCTTTTGGAGCTTGTGGCGACTACAGAGACCGTGTTTTTTTACAGTGTGTTCAGGGGACAGGCAGCTAGCGGATAGTGAGGAGATGTTTGCTGTATGTGACAAAAAATGTTTTGGCCTAAAAACGCGTGACATCACTTTTAACAAAGAAACAAAGCTATATCATTGTTTGACATTACAATGGGTGTTTATTGTTAACAGAGAGAATACTTCAACTAGTTAGCGCAGACTAGCATCTTAACATCCTATTACAATACAGATAGAGCTTCACTCTACTGTAATAATAAAAACGCAGAGAAAAAAAAAAAAAACAGTTTATGTGCGAACCGGGCCCACATTATGTTTTAAACTCCCACATTAGCCGAGCACAAAAGTGAGCATTTGCACGTTTTTGCTATAGCTGATAATGCATTACACTCTGTCACAAAAGTCGAGTTAATATTTATGATCACACTTAAGATTAGGGTCCAATTCTCACTATTAGCTAACTATTAACTCTGAATTTTGCCTCAATAAACTCCTAATTACTGCTTATTAATAGTTAGTAAGGTAGTTGTTAAATTGGGTATGATTAAGGGATGTAGAATATGGTCATGCAGAATAAGGGGCATTAATATGTGCTTTATAAGTACTAATAAATGGCAATATCCTAGTAATATGCTAATAAGCAAGTAGTTAATAGTGAGACTTAGACCCTAAGCTAAAGTGTTACCCTTTTATTATACTAAATTATAAAAATTATAAGAAAGCTACAGTATGTTTTTTTTCTTCTCTCGAATAAATCCTGTTCTTCAAACTTTCAGTTCAAAA
>RJVU01075617.1:2552066-2566234 GCA_003731715.1 Anabarilius grahami | reverse complement strand
GATAGATAGATAGATAGATAGATAGATAGATAGATAGATAGATAGATAGATAGATAGATAGATAGATAGATAGATAGATAGATAGATAGATAGATAGATAGATAGATAGATAGATAGAACATTATAAAACAAGTTAAATTGTCTTAATTTTGCACAATATGTTTCTGAATCTAATCTGTACTTGAAATTTCCCTTTATCTCAATTTGATCCTTTGGTTTCATCTTTAAGTCTGTAGTCATCTTGACTGAGGTAATGGAAAAAATGAAGCAAGTAGCTTATTGAATGACTGTATCCATTTAATCTTGATTAATGGGTCAACATAGCAGAGTGCTCAGACAGAGTTCAAAGAGATGAGAGATGAGACATGGAGCCAGAGAGAAGAACATTAAAACAGTATAATGCATGGCACAGGTAATGCAAGATTACGTGTTTGAGCAAGTACGCACCGACACACGCAGACATCATAGCGTACGTAGAGCATGTGTCGCAAAGTACAGATTCCTGTTTACAAGAGAAGCTAATGTTTACACTGACACTTATTCAATGTCTGTGTCCATCAAGTGTGTATGTGTTTGTTTGCAAGTGTGTGTCCACTCACACACCTTTTTGTTTGTTCGTTCCTGCCATTCCTAACCGGATTACATAAGCGTACCTGGTAAACACATGAAAGATTAATCCTTTTGATACACAGACAAGCTAACTAGCACATACTTTCTCTTGAGGTGCATCCCAAATACTTATGCACTATTCTATGACGTGTTTAAGTATAAATAGTGGGAGTAGTGCGTTCACACAGAAAATTCCAAAAAGAAAAAGTGCACTTTAAATACCCGGATGATGCACTAAATTAACGGAAAAAACTAAGTGTAGAATGTTGGACACTTTGTGCACTCAACTGTCGCAGCTTTAATTACGTAGTGGAGGGGGAGGGGGTATCAAACTCCGATGTTAAATGACAAAATAACCTTATACAATTCACGCACTACATGGATGAGTGCATAGTGCACCAGTTCATAGTGTATAAGTGCTTAGTGTATAGTGCCTCATTTGGGACGCAACTTTGCTCTTACTTCTTTGCTCTTGCTAAGGTATGTCGGAGCACTGCAAGCTAAAAGGCTTCCATTCATTGCTAATGTATGCCATTTGAGCTACCAATGACAGTGAATTTCAAGAATGAAGTTTATTGAGGTGTCACTGTATTTCCATAATATGTTTGTGTGATTCAGTTACCCTACGCTTTGAGGGGGAAATGTCCCTACAAAAATAACAATATTTGAAGTCCTTGTCCTTGTGAGCTTATAATTCATATTAAGTGGTGTTTTTTGACAATCTAAAAATGCAGAATGTTTTCTGTGATGGGTAGGGCTAGGGTTAGATGATAGAATACACAGTATAAAAATCATTATGTCTATGGATTGTCCCCATAAAACATAAAAACCCATTTATAATAATGGTAACACTATACTATTTACTAAGGTTCATTAGCTAAACATTAGTTAATGTATTAACTAACATGAACTAACCATGAGCAACACATTTGTTACTGTATTTACTAATCTTCGTTAACATTAGTTAATGAAAATACAGTTGTTCATTGTTTGTTCGTGGTAGTTCACAGTGCAAGATTTTAATAATGTATTAAATGTTGAAATTATTAACAAAGATTAAATGCTGTATAAGTCCAGTTCATTATTAGTTCATGTTAACTGTAGTTAACATGAAAAAAATGTTTTCTCAAATATTAAGCTGCACAACTGTTTTCAACATTGATAATACTAATAATATTAATAAAATGTTTCGCAAATTTCATGATTTCTGAAGGATCAAATGCAAGAGCATATAAGAGACTTCTTTTAAAAGCATAAAAAAAAATACTGACCCTAAACTTTTGAAAAGTACCCTTATTTATTACTCTTAAAATGAACATTCAGCTGTTTTCTAAGTAATGTATTGTAGTTTTAGTACCAAGAAGTAGCAGTGAAGTGTGAACACTCTCTATCTAAATCCGTTCTAGCTTGGAGAGTAGTTCTCTTCAACAATATTACACATTTTTCAACCCAAAATATTTCAGTAGTTTTGTCTGGTTTTGTAACCCCCTTTTACTGCGAACACCATTAATTTGTACCACTAAGTTGAATATTTAATAACTCAAAACTTCTTTATATCAAAGTTATGTTACCACCTTCCCTAAGTGTATATGAATAATTTATCTCTGTTGCTCTTAATGGAGCTGAAATGAAAGGTTATGTTTTTGTTTGTTTGTTTGTTTGTTTTTAGATGACAGTAGGTTTTCCATTAAATGCTGATAAACAGCTAAACTGTGGAGAAGGCTTATTTCCCTCTATCAATTTTAACTTAAAGCCTTGGAGAGAATGAGAGAGATACTGGAGTAAATGAGCACAAAAATTTTTTTAAAAAAAATGATGTTTTTAGAGAAGGATGTGGAAAATTGAACCTCATTTTTGACCTTAAGCAGGAAATCTGTGTTTTCCGAAATGTTCAAGGTCAGGCGTGCTGTATCAGGCATTCTTAGAGTGCAAAACAAGGGCTTTGTCTTGCTCTGTGTGTCAGAGAAAATAAGGGAAAAAGCAGACATGACACATGAATAGAATGATATCATTGATTTTACACATCACAAAGACCCACTCTGAGATTTTGGTTTATGTAAGAGGATTAAAATGAAAGAGATAGTTGTGTTTAGGGGACGCTAGCAGTCATGGAAAACATCTAAGCTGCCTTATGAATATGCTTTCTCCCCATTCAGATTAATTTATATCTGCCATGAGTATTTTCAGCAGTCGTTGACTAACAATATTCATTCACTCAAAAATGTTTTCTATCAGCAGTCTGAATATGTGGTACAGTTACACGTGTGGTTGTGTTTGCCTGTAAGGACCATATTACAGTCTTTGTTTCTGTCCTCATATGAGCCAGAACCCTGAATGTTTCGGCCCACTTTCATCTCGTAACTCAAGCTTGTCAAGAGCACAAGAAGTTTAGTATATTTGGCTTGCAGTGTGGTGTTGATAGCTCATTGGCCCGGCATGGGCAGAACTCAGTATTTTTGTCTGAGGCCCCTGAGGTCTCAGCATAAGAAATCTATCTGTCTTAAGGGGTTTTCATCTGTCGGAATTGGCGTCATATTTGTATATCAAACAAAGGATGGCAGCCAAAGTGAAGTACAGTCATTTGTTGACTATAAATTTATAGGTTTGAAATGGCAGGAGACTGAGAGATGTGCGTGACAGGATCCCCTGTGTGTGGAAGCATTGATAACTATAAATCATGATGCAAATATGTAAACACGCACAGGCAGAGAGGAGCTGGAAACAGGTGCTATGTACAGTACACACCCACAAACACACATACATGCTTACATGATATTACATTTAAAAAAGTTTTTTTTAAAGTGTGAATATAAATATGACATAATGCAGTACTTTGTATCATGTGATATTTATAGTATGAATGAATGAATGAATATACTTTGCATTATGTGATATTCATAGTAAAAACTAAGTGAATTAATTAATTAATTAATGCATATACTTTGCATTGTGTGATATTCATAGAAAAAAGATAATGAATGAATAAGGATATTTTGCATTATGCGATATTCATATAAAAAATAAGTGAATGAGTAAACTTTGCATTATGCAAAATTCATAGTAAAAAAGTGAATGAATGAATGAATGAATGAATGAATGAGTGAATGAATGAATGAGTATACTTTGCATTATGCGATATTCGTAATAAAAAATAAAAGTGAATGAATGAATGTGTATTTTGCATTATGTGATATTCATAGTAAAAAAAAAAGTTAATGAATGAATAAGCATATTTTGCATTATGTGATAAAAAATAAAAGTGGATGAATGAATGAATCAAGTTTTTATTAATCGTATGGCTTTGCATCTCATAATATGACATATCTAATAGTTTGGGGGTTTTATTTCACAATTGCAACATTATTTCTCGTAACTGAAACTTTATTTTTTATTGTGACTTTTTTTCTGCAAATGCAACTTTCTATTTCACTATGTGACATTTCTTATTGCAAACTCATTTTATTTTAATTAATTAATTCTTTTTATTTATTTATTCATTTTGTGGTTTCCATATTTATGTGCAGGAAAATTTCATTGCTCAGAGGTTCCTCTTTCATTGCTTTTGAGCTAATGAGTAATGACTGCTCCGAAACACGAATGGTTGAGAATCCAAACGCAGTATTTTACCCCTTATGAAAGCCTTGTTTACACTGCACGCGTCTGGTTTTGTTCCGTCCTGCGTTTTAGAAGCGTCCCAGAAGCGGCTCGCCGCGCCGCTTCGCTAAAGATAGGTGCCTTGCCCTTTTTTTTTTTTTTTTTTGACGGACGCCGCGTCCAAGTACAAAATAAAGTAAAAATAATCACCCTGTGTAAAATCCCGCTCATATTTCACATCACTAGGAGGCCAGAAACTGACGACAAGAGAAGTTGAAAAACTAGATTTTTTTTTTGTTCTTGTTGTCCATAACTGGACTTTTAAGTGTATTAACTTCCTCTGTAGGCTACAGCAAAATAAAGTATGGCATAGCAATAAACACAATTAAACCGAACAAAATATAACCATTTGGCCATTAAAAACACGAAAAAAATCGTCAGGGAAAAAACGTCTGACAGGCAAATCTCGTGGTCTCGCGAATCCAGCCGATTCGCTTCTGAAATGCTTCTGGTGCGAGTTGACACCACGTAGTAGAGGACGGAACAAAACCTTGCCGGAGCCGTAACGCACCGCAGACGTGTGCAGTGTAAACAAGGCTTCACACCAGAAGCATTTCAGAAGCGAGGCGGCTGGATTCGCTAGACCACTAGATTTGCCTGTCCGACATTGTTTTTGTTGATTTTTCGTGTTTTTAATGGCTAAATGGTTATATTTTGTCTGGTTTAATTGTGTTTATTGCTATGCCATACTTTATTTTGCTGTAGCCTACAGACGAAGTTAATACACTTAAAAGTCCAATTATGGATGACACACAATTTACAAGTTTTTCAACTTCGAATCACTTGTCATCAATTTCTGGCCTCCTAGAGATGTGAAATATGATCGTGAGTCTTCACAGGGTGATTATTTTGGCTGCGTGGGGGGTATATCATTTGAGCTGCGTGGCTTGGACGCAGCATCTGTAAAAAATAGACTTGGCGCCTATCTTTAGCGAAGCTAAAAATAATCGATAAAAATATCGATTATTTTCTCAAAAAAACTAGATGAGAAAATAATCGATATTACAAAAATAAAACAAAATTTGACATAAAAAAAGTGTAAAAGTCACTCATTTTTGTAAAGAAACGCTGTCTAACAGCGACACCCGCAGGTGAAGTTACAGCGGGAGTCCGCGTCTCTTGTGTCTCCCTTCAACTCATAAAGCAGAGCCCCCAAAGCGTGCGGTGGGTTTAGTGGGGGGTAATTGAGGATGAATGGGGGAAAGTCATGTGAGATGAGGCAGTGCCTCCATTGCGCAATGATTCGATATGATGGTTATGGTTGGACATGATTGGTTTATGCGATAAATCCCGCCTCTTGTTCTCGTCTAATCGGCCTGAATGAATACAATGATGGCGTTAATGGGAAGACTAATTAAAAAGTAAGTAAACAACTGTCACTTCGATATCACTGCTTTATGTCATGTCAAAATCAACCTTGAAATGCCCTGAAAACATGATGACTGCGGGGGTTTTTAGTGAGCAATTAGCGTGGTGAAATTAAAGGTACATCTTCGTGTCTGTGAGCACTGACCAGTGTGTACAAACTTGATGACTGCTGAAAATAAATTGACTTTTAAAAATAAAAGCTGAACATTAGTTCACAAATAATATATATAGGCCTACTATTATTATTATGGAATTAACGTAAAAATGCATAAAAACACTAACTTGATGAAATTTATACTTGGTTTTAATAAATAGAACATTACATAGTGTAAAAATACTAAATAGAAATTGTATTTGGTCTTTTTTATGTAATGCTTATTTAACCAGGAAAATTGTGTAACAGGGACATAAATTTACATTTGATATATAAAAAAATATATAACTTTGCCTCTTCATTTTAAAACACCACTGCACACCACTGGTCAAAACACAGGTGAGCAATCCAAACAAAGATAAAGTCCAGGGTACTGGGGCTCGTTCTTCGTACGTCGCTAACTCGGTTAGCTGGATTTGATTGATGACGATTTGGCATGATCTTGGATTGTTCGGTTCTTCAACACTCATCCTGGACTTGCTGCCAGAGCAACAGGTCTGTAAGCTTAAAGTGGAATTGATACTTAAAATCTGTCCCAGCCACTGCTAATTTATTTCAAAAGTACTCTACTTATCCAGGAACAATAATTTAAAATGATAATAATTTACTAATTAATTTGAAAATAATATTAAAAATGTTGTGTAGTCTATAATACTATAGGCACAGCCAGTTTTACTCATTGAAAGATTTATTTGTGATGGAATAATTGCCTTACAATTGTATTGGAGTCTTACACTAATGCTTGTACAGTTATTCTGGGCCGTGCATTAATTTGAATGGTGACAGCTATTATGGGAGTGGCTTGATGCAGCGCAGGAGATGCAGGAGATGCAGATAACTTGATCTTGACTTTAATTTTTTTAAATTAAAACTTTAATTAATGCTGTCATGTAACAAATCTGCTTCAAAGATAAAATTAAATGAATTGTGAATTACAACATTGAAATAAAAATGTACGACTGTACAAATGCTTGTGAATCTAAATAATTGGGAATCATGTAAAAAAAAAAAAGTGCACATTTCATTCATCTATTATAACATTTATGTCGTAATGTCATGTTCGCTTAGCTGTTTCATTATAAAGGTCCAGACATTTGTCAAGTTTTTCGTCAGGTGTGTTTTCTAATTATATGATGTCATTACGTTGCAGTCTTGCCGCCAGCCAGTCGCTGCATTGCTGATCGTGGTTTCGAGTATCGATGCATCTGCCCTTTTCAAAAAACACGAGAATGCGCAGTAATCTCAGACAACTTAATCCTGACATTTTAATCCATTCCACAAATTCGTTTGAAGAACCAAATTAGCCAGAGATCACTTATCACGATTAGAAGATCTAGCATCTGTCAAATCATCGAAGATGTATTTAGCGAGGTACAAAGAACGGACCCCAGGCAAAAACAGAGAAAATCCAGAAATGCAATAAAACCAAAGAAACAAAGGCACGGGAGAAAACAAGGTACTAAGGCTCAGAAATGCATTATACAGACATACAAGACCTAGCATTGAGTGACGGAATGAACCAGGTTAATATAGACAGAAACACAAGGATAATGAGGTGATGAGACACAGGTGCAAGCAATCATGGTTGATCAGTCCAGGCAGAGGATTATGGGAAATGGAGTCTTTGACAGTGATAATAGTCCAAGGTGGAGTGTCCTCTGATGGCAATCAAAGGCACTCCAGGTGGGGACTGTGACATAATGGAGTTGTTTTATTCCATTTATGTATTGGCTTGGTGTTTATGATAAGTCTATGGGAAAAATAAAAATAAATACGATTTAGAAAAATTTTTACATAATATAAATATGCAAAGCTATAAATGAATATGAATAGAATAACTCCAATGTGATCTTGGAAGAATTTGATGAGAAATGTTGGAGTTCATGTTAAAATCTCTGTCTTGTGATTTTAGACTTTAGTATCTTGGCAAATCAGTTTGTGAGATGGATCTTTTTTTGAAACTCACACGTGAGAGTCTTTCACTCAGCAGAAAAATCTGAGTAGCACGAGACATAAGACAGAGTATCCATTTGATCTCAATTTTATTTCATTGCTGTCTAGAACTAGTCATGTGATTTTGTGTTTCATACAGTGCATATGGTTTCCAGGTAGAGTGAAATGTATAAATATAGATAGATTTATTAAAAGTATAAGAAGACATTGTCTCCAGTATCTGAAAAATAACAAACCGAAGTGGATATTTTAGAGGTTTTAGGATGGATGTACAAGGCTAGGCATAAATTCTCCATCGTGTCTGATTTTTAGCATCCAGGCAGCACTGGTCTTGCTCTTGTGTCTCTTTCTCAGACCACTGTGCCCAGCAGGGTAATTATCCCCCTCCTCATGTGCCTCTGCATGGCACCCTAATCCTGCACCATAGGTTAGCCTCATTTCTTGTTTTCCCAAAGTGCCTTCTGCTTAATTCAGCATCTTCCATTGTTATTGGATCCTGGATTATGCTGGATTACAGGGATTAGCATCCCGACTTTCTTTCTCTAATCCACAGAGTCAATTAGGGCCAGAAAAAAAGGGGAAAATACCAGCTATTGTGAGGTTAGTGACATTTGGAGGGAATGTTCTTCACCATAAGAGTATGATTCTCTCCAGAAATTAGATATATTTCCTGATCTTGGCTTTTTAAATATTTTTTATTGAACCATCAACCTTTCTAGCCTATAGGGAATGCAAATTATTTCAAGGCATAGAGAGAGAAAGATGTCCCTTATTGACAAGTTCCATTCAATTCTAATTTTGATATGTAGCATTTTACAGTACTAACTGTTCTAAACCAATGGATTATAGTGCCTTGGAAACCCCCAGTGAGCAAGCAAAAAGCAACTGAGGCATGACAAAACTTAAAATACTATTAGCTTGGGATCAGTCATTGTCCTCTTTATGTCCTTTGTAAGTATGGTACAAATAGTCTTTTCTTTGGTACCCTCATTGTCCAGTGCTGTACTTTTACTTCCTGTGGGTCTGTAAACATCATATTGTTCAAACCATACCACATGCAGAAGATTATAGTATATTTTTACAGTAGCATGATAAGACCATTTTTTTTAATAAATATTGCAATGTCGTAATGATGGAAATACCAGGATATTCTTTGAAATACACTTGTTGGTGATAGGATTAATCATAGTATTAAACTTTTGAGTGTGTATATTCAAGTTCTCATCCATACGATTGGACCGTTTCTGTATGCACCTGGCTTGGATTGTAGTTTGAAATGTCAACAGTGATCACTGAGTCAGGGATACAGTTTACGCCATGTAACATGCCCTGAGGGACAATTTACATCACTTCCTGCCAAAACGGTTTGGATAAAACATATGGAAGTTATTATGGGGTAAAGAAGAGTGTTCTCACCGCAGAGAGGGAGAAAAAAAAGGGGTCGTTTTTTTCCCACGTTTCTCAGTGCACGTGCAGGAATGCCTTCATTAGTTATGGAAAATGTTTGCGGTTCAGGGGGTATAGATAGTATCTGTGTGTCTACATACTCTATGAACAGAATGTATTTATATGAGTATTAACACTAAATAAGGTCTCTTCTGAGACCTGAATCAAAAGCAAAAAGTACCTGGTTTGTATATACAGTACATGCACATAATATGTGAATATGTATCTTTATCATTATGTTTTTCTTTAATAAACACATTTGTATCTGTCAAAGAAGGTGCAGTAAGAATGGTCATCAAGACACACGTACACACACACACTCACACATACCCACTCAGACTTTGGGTGGGCCAGTCTGACCCCTACCAGCTGCACATTCTTAACCAGACTAGGGGGCTGGTATATTTTGCTCTTCAACCTGCTCCACACACACACACACACACACACATACACACGTTTGTTTTTGTGAATTGTGGGGACATTCCATAGGCGTAATGGTTTTTATTCTGAACAAACCGTATTTTTTATCGCCCTACACTACCCCTACCCATCACAGGAAACTTTGGACATTTTTACTTTCTCAAAAAAACTAATTCTGTATGATTTATAAGCCTTTTGAAAAATGGGGACATGGGGTAATGTCCTCATAAGTCACCCTCTTCTTGTAATACCTATGTCATACCCATGTCATTATACAAATTTGTGTCCTGATATGTACATGCACACACACACACACACACACACACACACACATACACACACACACACACACTAAATAAGTACTTGAGTGCTTTGCCCCGTTGTTTTTTCTGTTGGACACCTGATACGACCTCTGATCCCTAATGCCGTGACAACCTGTGCCCAGGGACCTTACAGGCCAAAAAATGTGACCCAATCCTGCCCCATACCGACATGGGACACACACTTGCACACATGATTGCATACTTAAACACACACATACAAAAAAAATACCTCTCACTCTCATGACTGAAATGTAACATATGACATTTGTGTACTTGGGTGGTCCAGTGCTGCCGGGCAAGTGTGATGGACCCTGAAGAATTACTACACTGTAAACATTTTTTTCCGCACTCAATTTTAAAACGGTTAAACGTTTTTTAAGTTCTAGATTTTCAGTTTTGTCATTGCAATGATTCTAGGGTGTTGTGGATAGTTGTCATGGTGTTGCTATGTGGTTGTTAAGGTGTACTAAGGATCTGTTTACACCTGGTATTAAGATGTGTTTTGGTCGATCGGATCACAAGTAGACGAGGCAGACACATACCCATCTAATCCATCTCTTTTGTTCACTTTCAACCACTTCTGTCCAGATTTCTTCAAGGGAGGGTCTATGGGCAAGTAAATGTATGTGGGTTTTTTTTTTTAGGTCTTTCAATATAATGGACAAAATAAGCTTTTGCAATTTACATATGAACATGTACATGACGGCGGAAAACACAGAGAACATCAGCTTTCGTTTCTGCTCCGACAGCCACAAGACCACGCCGAATGCTGTGAGTGCATGTTAGAAATCAGGAATGGCGAGAGAACATTGTGCTTGGTACGTTTTTCATCCTCAAACCAAACTTGGGGCCCGTCTGCCTTGCACGCTTCATATAATGTTTACACATTAGGTTAGTAGGTGGAGAGTAGGTTGTCTTTTGTGTCTGTTCGAACAGACCAGATGATTTGAGGTATCATTTGGGTTTATAACACAAATGCAATTTAATATTTTTTTTTATAAAACAAATATAATAACATATTTAATTTCATTTTCAATTTCATTTCCATATGCAACTGGCTGTTTTTATATCAATTAATAATTTCAGCAAACCCTTGACCACAAGTATGGGAGATAGTAATAGCTATAGCTAATAGTTATTTCTATTATTTATTCGTTTTTATTCATTTATTCATCTCATTGTCCTATTGTTATTCCACCTCATTCCCTGTTTCCTCTCTGTCTTTTCTTCTTTTGTTCTGAGCTCATTTTAACCATCTTTCCACTCATATGAGGGTGGTGGGTGGTGTGTTTGGGATAGCACATGATAACAGTGCTCTGACTCAAATATAGTTATTCTGAGTATGCCAGAATCTCTCCAAAGTATTAATAGTATTTCACTGTCGGTGGCCTTGAGTTGTTTCTGTGAATTTGAGAAAACAACTGGCCCACACATAAAGGAATGTAGAGTGTGTTACTGTGGTGGTCACAGTCACGCTATGATAATATGGCTAACTCTCTACTGCATCATGTTTCATAGTATTTGAAGACATTATTCTTTGAAGACAATTTGACATTATGGTTGCGAAACCTGAGTTGACTGGTTGTGGACTTTTTAATGCACGCTGAGGTATATTTTTTGCAATACTTTATAATCGTGTTGGCGTGCATGTGTATATATGAGTGTTTGTGGGTGATTTACTGTTGATATCTCGCAGTGTGCCAGCATGGGACTTTTTTTGCCGTTGGCTAACAATGCAAAGGTCATTATTTAGCCGTAAATCTGAGAACCATCAATGTTGTTGGGAAGTTTTTAAAAAAAATTTTTTATACTGATTGTCTATCTATGTTTATCTGTCTGTGTGATTCAGATAAACCATTCAGGTATGTGTGAGTAACCCCATGTGTGTATTGGTGTCAGTGTGTGTTCCCCAGACAGATTGGGTGCAAGACAACACTTTATCCAGACATCAGTATCAGCACCATCAACAAGGAGTGGAATGCAATGGGTGGATTTGTCCTCAGCTATGGAGAAATAGTGCTGTTTGGTAGAATATATATTTAAGGAGGGGAAAAGTCTTCAGTCTAACCTGAGCATTTCAGAAATTAGGGATATTAAAGGCGGAGTGTGAATTTTTTTTTGTTAAAATACTTTCTCTTATTCCAGCTTAATGCAGAGAAAAGGTGCTTTCACGCCATGTCGTAATTACCGTAACGATTCTGAATTGTAAATAGCCTTCATGTGCTTGTAAAACGTGTAATGACAACTTGTTTCTGAGAGCTATGACTTGTACCACGTGGCCGCTGTACCACATGACCACTGCAGATTTAAGGTGTGTTCGACCAATCGGTGTATGACATCAAAGTACCACAAGAGTACTATCTGTTTTTAATTACTATAATATTAGGTTACAATTAACAACAGAGCCCAAACTATTCAATTCAGTTCCTATTTATTTTTAGATATAATAAAGAAAAGTCAAACAAAAAAATAGACATTTAAATTGCACAAAAGTCAGGTTTTGCAATAACTTCTAAATCTAATTATACAATTATTTTTCAATTATTTTACTACTACAATTCATTTTTGAAATATAATCTTTTACACAGTTACTGTCATAACTTGTTTTCATGACAAGTTTATTTAAACATAAATAATTAAGATATTTCTTGCACGTAAAGTAAGTATAGTGAATATATAAGCTAATATAGTGCATATGTTTAGTGAAATGCTCCCCTCTGGAGTTCATTTCTCTAGTGAACTAACATGCTGTGGACACTAAATGACTTGCCTGAGGTTAATGTAATGCTATGTGAGAAATTATTCTCAAGCGGTTTTCTTGTCTTTCCGTGGTTGAAATGAGAGATTAGACGTAAACATATCTATGCATAGATCGTCTTTTCTTTTTCTTCTGCACATTTTCCTGTTGTGGCAGTTAGCAAGCAGCGTTGCATTACCGTGGACACCCCCTTCTGGACTGGAGTGTGACTGACTTTATTCATCGTCACACTTCACCTTTGAACATTTCCTCGTCATTCACACCAAAAATCCTTTAAAAAAGTTTCCTTATCTCTTTATAGTAATGCACATGCTTAGCTATGAGAATAACAGGGATAGATGCGATACTAACATGAAAACCAAGGCAGATATTTTCACATAATGTGATTTTAGAATGTCTGAGGTACACTATGTCCATTAAGATCACAATCACTCCTTAGATAACACTCCTTAGATATGACACTCGCACCCCTCACATACATGTATAATACCCAGCATGCATCTGGCTTCATGGGGGGAGGATGGGTGGATCCAAAGATGAGGGTAAGTTAACAAAAGCAAAAGAATGTAGACACAGAAAACAAGGGTAGATAAAATAAGACAATGTGATAACAGAGGGCAATAAAGTAATTGGGAGATAGAGATAGAACATGAAAAAACACAGAAGAAAGAGATAGATAAAGAAGAAGAATATGCTCTGATGTTTTGAGGAGCCACATTCTTCATATAACAGGATGCATCGCTCTTTTCGAGGCAGATGATGGAGTTGTTTCTGTCAGTATGATCTGTTCCAGGGACTTTGGGATTACACAAGGTCAAAGATCAGCGGACAGAGCAGGAGTTCTATGGATGAAGGTCACCCGGAGACTGAGACCCCGACATTCCTTTGGAACTACAGAAATTCCTGTTCTGTCTGACTAAAAAGTCAACACACAAATAATGAACAATAACTAACAAAGGAACAGTTATTAATAGTTATTGCTCTTTCAGGAAAGAGTCATTTAGAGGCCCCATTAAATCAAAATTAGCTTTTTGTCTATGTCTTTTAGCTTTGAGGTCATCTGGTGTCAGTGATATTTTAGGATTCTTAGTATAGTATAGTATTATTCATTATTTAGTATTTATTAATAATTTGAATTGACTTTTATTTTATAATTTCAGTTTTCATTTTAGTTTACATATTAGTAATTTTGTTTGTGCTTTATCATTTTCTTTAGTTTTTTAAGTCATTAGTCTTTTTTTTTTTTGCTTTAATTTAACTCCGTTTTAGTTTTTTTAGTGCTTCAGCTTAAACTTATTTTATTTTAGTCAGTTCCCAAGGCAACATTTGTAATTTATAATTTGTTTTTTCACATGTAAGTTTTTCATCTACTATTTATATTTTATTTTAGAAATGTTAAAAAATAATAATCTTAGCTAACAATAACAACGCTGTAGTGTACTACTAAACATGTGCCAGTTTTTTTTTTTTTTTTTTTTTTTTT